>JALLPI010000010.1:0-74195 GCA_036939935.1 Cyclotella atomus | reverse complement strand
GACAGATTTTGAGATGAGCCGGTTCTTTTAGATTTTTGGTTAGTAGTTTAGCTTGTATGGCGAGCACATGCGCAGACAGAGTGAGGTCCAAATTTTCATTTGACTGACCGACACTTCAAACACCTGGATGGGCCATTTCGTATTGGATTGGATCTTGACCCTATGGGCGTTCGGGAAGCAAATGGCCGGGGCAACAGGAGACAAAGTCACGGGTAGATTTGTCACAGGTGCTGAAGAAGCCGGAGCTAAAGTCACAGGAGATGAGGTGGGGGTCTCGGTGGCGGGAGAGGGACATGAATACTTATTCTGGCAAACATAACTTTCGTTGCTGCGCAGGAGGTGAAAGAGAGGTCTTAGGTGGTTCTCAAACATTTGACGAAGGGTATATTCCTGAACGTACCATTTATTGTCACCAATATTACATTTGATCCCTCCGTCCCTATTATCGCATGCATAGTGGCCATTGCTATAAAAGATGAACCAAAAATGAGAAGGCATATTCATACTATGAATATAATTTAAAGCAATCACACCCATGACGACTACTCACCAACTGTTGGTGCCTACATCATCTGAAGGTAAAGGGTAAAAAATGATTTGAGCAGCATTTAGAATTTGAATGATGTATAACAAACCAACTCACATTTGTGTCCGTAACAAGCATAATAACCATTGCAGCTTGATTCAGCGATTTGCCCAGAAGTACCTTCACACGCCTGATCTCCATTATTGCAAGAGCCACAAGAAACCTTGGATGTATCGATATTCCTGCAAGCCCAAAGTCCATCACATTTCTTTCCTGCCGAGCCGTCTCCCATGGTGCAGAGGATACAATAGCTCGGCTCTTTACAAGTGACCACCAAATCACGGTGCGATTCGCCAAGAACAACTTCACCTAGGTCAGCGTTACGCGATTTGCCAAGAACACCAAGGTCAGCGTATACATCCTTCTCATGCTCCTTGAAAGAGCCCACATCAGCGCCACTTTGCAAGCTGACGATGCCATGGTCAGAAGAAGAAGATGCCTTGACAGGATCCTTGTGCATAAGACTATTTACAATGGAGTCTAGTTGAGTGGTGGAGGTTGTCAATCTGGCTCCTACAATGAATACAATGAAGTAATGTTTGCCCAAGAGAATCATCTGTCTAGCTAGGGTTTGAGGAAGGCAGACACGGAATAACAATAGATCAGCAAATGAGCCATTTGGAGGAGGCATCCATGATATGCACAATAGAGACAAAGTAGTGTTTCAACAAAAAATAATTCTACCATACAATACTGAATAGATTAAGTTCCTCCCATCTCAGACTCTGCACAGTGAAAGTTCTGATGATACCACGGAAGTTATTCTTGTTTTAACGAGACGATTAAACCTCTAGAAAATCCAGTTGGAGTAACTTCTTACCAATAACCTTAAAGCTTAGGGTTAACATTTATCTAAATGACCGGATTGAAACTTCGGTGATTCACCATTCAGCAAGTTTGAAAAATAATTGTTGGCACTCTTCTCTTTCTCTCTAGAGAGGCCAACCTGAACCTAAAAAGTCAGAACGCCCTCTCTTCAACAAGAAGAAACTACTTATCCATACAAATCCATAAACCTTTTCATTAGGGTTATACCTGATGTGAGAGTGCGCGCTTTATGGGTGCGTGATACAGACAATGAGAGACAGGAGACAGGATGCAGTTGAATGCAGCAAATAATGATAAGATACAATCGATGAAACTCGGTTCATGAATGGAGTAGATATGCTTGACATTGGAATGGACAATATCAGTGATTTCCCGTTATCCCAGATCCTCTTGGGAATCGTTATGTGTGATTTGTGATCCTTCCAGTGTATATTTAGGCACCTATTCTGCAAGAAAGGCGCACGTTCCTGATTGATCGATGCCGAGGAGTAAGTTCTTCACCTCCAAGTTCACAACATGTTTGAAGCTCAACAACAGGACAAAGAAAGATGGTTGATTTGGACCATAGTAGCAACCTTTTACGTTGAAGAACATCCTGAGTTATGCAATCTATCAAGTCGAGATGCCGGCACTGAAGTTTATGCAAGCAAACTATTCAACGTCGCAGGGTAGAGTTTCTTATTTTTTCATTAATGATCAGTAAGTCACTTTACATTCCCATGCCCGAATCAAAAGAATCAATCATTTCTCCAGTCCTCCAAACTTTTCAATTCATCCACAAGCTCTGACGCCTGCCGGACAAGCAAAATCACAAGAAAAGCGAGTACTGCAATCACTCCATTGAGAGTACGATCGCTTACCAATGGTTCTTCGACTGCTGCTAGAAGTGATGCTTCGTTTTCTGTTTCTGCTGCAGCTTGTGTTGATGGTGTATTGGTAACTGCTGCCGCTGTATTGTTCGTCACCGGTGTGGGAGCTGGTGTGTGCTTTGTTTCTTGAATGGCTGCTGTTGCTGAAACATTAGTCGAATGAACTTCAGGCAATTCTTTTTTGACTTCGCTCGGCTTGACAGTTGAATTGTCATCAGTAGTGGTTGGTGCCGATGATGTCAACTCACTCTCTAAGCCACTTGCAACTGCTGCCTTTTGTGCTTCTTCATTCCCATCAAGTGTGTCTTTAGCATCATCATTACTTCCTCCCTCCTCAACAGCATGATTCTGAAACTGCAACATTTTCAGTTTTTCAATCTCGTCATGAAACTTGGTCTTCTTCCCCTCCTCCTTCTCAGCCTTTAACTCCGGCAATAGATCCACACAAGTCTTACCAACCTCACAGCAAACCGGGCAACGAAACTTGACACTCTCCTTGGCAAGTTTGACTCTCTCCTCCTTCGTCCAATCCAATGCCCCGATGGCACCATCCGCTGGAGTGGGTAGAAAACTAATGAGTGCCTCCAATATCAACCGTATCCCCCATGCAGGCTGCCACAACTCCGGATGAAAGGAGCTAAAACTCAAACAGACCTTTGTATTCGTTTCGAACCTACCAGATGGAGTTAGGAAGACGATGTTGGGCGGTTTGAATGGATATTCGGAGGGTAAAAGAATGCGTCCGTGGTAGACACCGCCTTCGAAGTCTGTGGAGGATGCTCCGCGGATGGTGAAGTGCCATTCGAACATGTCATGTTCTAGTGGAGCGGCGTGGTATTGGTCGGAGGGGTCGATGGAGAGTTCGCGAATGTCTGCTTGGATGCGACGGAGGGAGGGTGATTTCGACATGGTTTGGTGTGTGGCGAGTGCAAGTTTGTTGGGTTGTAAGAGGCGAGGCTGATTTGTTCTTTGGCCTGCTTTGTTAGTTGGTGTTCGTCATGTCAATTTTCACGCGGAAATCGGCATCATCTCCTGCTCGCCATCTCCAAGCCTCTGACAGGTAAATATATTTATGCGATTTTACTCTAGAGAGGTAATGTTAGAAAAATCCTGACTGGCAACCGGCAACCGACTAACAGCAAACAACCCAGCCCCCAGCCATTCTCCAAGAGCAAAGAGCCGCGAGAGCTCTCTATCCGGCGTCAATCAAGCAGCAGCAAGCATTACTTAAAATGTGGAACGTTAACCTCTCCTCCCTAGCAGCCAAAGCAAAAGAAGCAGCGGCCCGTCTCGAATCTCAACTCGATGATTCCATCGGCATCGCCGACGACAGTTTGTTTGGCAACAAAAATAACTCTGCCGCAGCTGCGTCTAATGGGCTAGAGGGAGTGCAGGAGAATGATGCATTTGCGGATGATGATTTCTTCTCGGATGATCATGATATTGATACAGGCAAGAGTAGCGAGCCGTTGAAAAGTGAGCAAACTGCCGATTTGCACGGTGAAGAGCAAGTGACCAAATTGGATGTTACTGTAGAAGAAGGCGACGATTTCTTTGGTGAGAACGAGCAGGAGGATAACGATGAAGAGGTTGATTTCGGGGGAGGGGGAGATGGATGGGATGAGGGTGAAGATATTGCTTTAGATGATGATTTTGTCGACGAGCAGCAGCCTAATGTTGCCGAGCCTGAAATGCAGATCAATACTGTTTATGACGGGGCAGATACACTGGTTGACATGCCAACTGAACCCATTCAAGTAACTGAATCAGTAGATTCACACCAACCGTCATTTGATGCAGCTGATGGGATACCCGCAGCGGTGGAAGAGAGCTCTACAATGGTTGACATGCCGCCACCTCCAGACGAAACTATAACGGAGTCGAATGAAATTGAGAAAGTTGAGCAGATTGAAGAGCCAGAACCAACAACATCTGAACCAATGCAAGAGCCAGAGCTTGTGACACAATCAGAACCAGAACCATCAGAAGACTATGGATATGGTGAGCACGAAGCTTCAGAGACAGTGGCAGAATCAGAGCTGTCTCCAGAACCTATCGATGGGAAAGTCCCCGAAAGTTACGTGTTGCCAGTCGATAAACAAACTCAACCAATCGTTCAAAGTGATGCTGTTGACAGTTCTTCAATGCCAATGCCAGTACAAATGGACGAGGCAGAAAAGCTTCAGTTCTTACAAACCATATCAGAACTCGAGGCCCAGCTCCTCTACAGAGAAGAGCAATTGGCATCCAAATCTGAGCAGATTACATCTCTCACAATGCAACATGAAGCAGAAACAGCAAAGCTGCGTGAAAAAATTTCTGAAACTAAGGAAGAGGCAAAGAAGCGTGTACTCAAAGCCAAAGAGCGAGTTGACGAGATGCAAACCAAACTTTCAGAGGCAGTCAAGCGCGCTGATTCTGCGGGAGGGAGCAATCATGAACAATCAGAAATCATCGCTGCATTGCGAGCCGAGGGGGAGCAATTGGCAAGGAAGCAGAGTCAGATGGAGCAATCTGTAAGAAGTGCCAAGACCGAAGCTAGAGACTTGGCAGAGCAACTTCAGATTCAGACACAGGCCAAAGAAGCAGCTTTACAAAAGATTACAGGTCTGGAGAAAGATATCAAATCCCTCAAGGATGAATTATCCTCTGCTCGCAAGGGCGAAAGTCATTCAAAGAAACTTGAGGGAGATTTAGTGGCTGCTAAAGAAGAATCAGAGAAGCAGCGCGTAACAAAGCTAGGCTTAGAACAACAGCTTTCTGAACTGAAAGAGGAGAATAAGATTCTCAAAAGGGAAGTTGAAGAGGCCAAAACTGCTGCTGCTCTCGAGTCGGAGAGAGAATCGAACAAACTACGTAAGGAGAGAGATGATATGCTGGGAGATTTGGAGAGCAAGCTACGAACTAGTGAGCGCGAGGCCAATGTTCGTGAAGATGCTTTGAGACACGAGGTTTCTGAGTTGCGAAAGAGATGGCAGGATGCTGTACGACGAGCTGAAGGTAAGATGTATTTGAAAGAAGGCGCGTTGCTCTTGCTGAAATAAACTCACCATATTCATATCATTATTATACATAGATCTCAGCATGGATGTGCAGCATAGCACTGCTCCTTTACTCCGTCAACTTGAAAGCACCGAGCGACAGAATCGCGCCAGGGCATCAGCATGGGCGGAGCTTGAAACCAAATTGAGAGCAGATCTCGAGGAACATGTAATTCAGCTAGAAAAGCTTACAAAGGAAAGAAATGACTTGCGTGCATCGGACAAAAAATCACTGCGCTTATTGAAAGCAAAAGAAGACGAGCTTGCTTCATCTCAAGAGACTATCGAGTCTCTTTCAGCAACTATTGAATCGCTAGAGGAGAAGGTCGAAAAGCTACAGGAGCAGGAAAAGAAGCTGAAGGAAGAAAAAGACAAACTAGAAAGGTATGCTTCAGATGGAGCTGCAAAGGTTCGAAGCGAATTGACACAATCAATGCTTGAAAGCGAGGAGAGGTATCAATCGCAGATTGAAGCTTTGGAAGCCGAGGTTGCCGATGAAAAACAAAGGAGAGAGAATCTGATGAAACAGTTGGATGCTTTGGCAGAGAATGTGAATACTGTAGACTTTTCACAGACAAGTGGTGTTAGTACTGGAGAACAGTCCTCTGAACGAGAGAAGAAGCTGCGCGGCGCCACCAACCAGGCATCAATTTTACATGACACTTTGCTTGGAATGGACAGTGACAACGAGGACGAAGATGATGAAGACGAAGTCGTCATGCAAGGAGGAAGCTTCGCTGCAATGGAACAATTATCACAAGGTCTCAAAGCTGCCAAGCTCGAGTTAGTTACACTGCGTAATCAACTTGCATCATCTGAAGAAACCAGAGAAAACATGGTGGCCGAGCTGGCCGAGATGAGGCAAGCAGCAGAGAAGCTACCACTGTTTGAAACCAAAGTAAGCGAATTGACTATGGAAGTCAATCTCAAAGATATGGAAATAAAGGGATTGCAAGATGATATTGCTGACGTGAGATTCTTATATCGGCAGCAGCTGGATGAACTTTTGGAGCAGAAGGCAGCCGAGCCTCGGCTGGCCGCTCAAGAAACTCCTGTAGAAATGGAGGAGGGGGACCAACCCATCAAGATTAACACAGATTAATGAATGTAAAGAATAAAGCACTTAGAGAACCTTAAAAGCACACTGTGAAAGTATATGCATGTGCGGTTTATGTACATCTGAAGTATTCTAGAGCTAGCTCGTGAGCGCCCAGTTCTGCCTCTGCTGCCGAGGACATTACTGCTTTGATGACCTTGGCGACGTTCGAAACTGCACCGTTGTTTGGTGGATTGGTTCCGTCAGAGGATAGGAAGTAGTGGCCACCGGCTCGCTAACGTGCTTTTGGCATCTGGATGGGTGGCAGCATAGTCAAATATCATTGGCGCCCCAGCAAAGACAACTATGCCGACTACTGGACGAAGCACCATCCAGCACTCCATCAAGCAATGCGAAAAATAATTTTAAACAATCCAAAGGCACTTAAAATTATGACTGAGCTATCAACAAGAGAGCAATGACGGCGAAAGCAGCCTAATAAGTTCACCGTGGCAGGGGTGTGCTACAAAGCCCAGATTTGGCATCTGGCCCTTGCTGCGTCTCTAGTGACGTGTTGGGATCCACGGATACGTGTTCGATCAACCCACTCTCTCTCGCCGCTCGAATCCATCGACGGCAATCAACATAGCGAGACGGCAATTCTAGTCAACTAAGTTATTGACCATCAATGTATTCACACTGCTTAGCAGTTGACTAGAATTATCTTCCGTCCTCTCTTCCCCTCTTTCTTTCCCCCTTCCCCCTTCCCCTTCCCCTCTCTGACGAACTTCGCAGTAATTCGAGCTAGCCCTCTCCCCTCTCCCTCAAAGAGAGACAGACACCCTGTTGTTGCCATTGCAACTTCAAACTACAAATTGCAGTTCGAACACGAATCTTTCGTCTGGGCGCCATTCGAACAATGGCATCCATCGATTTGCAAATCGATTTGCTCTAACCACAGCTATAAAATAAATTCTCTGTCAGTGATAGAGCAACAGGTTACTGAGCCCTTTTTTTTTTCGACGCGTTGGGGAGAGTGCTATCATCGCAGCAGTAGCAGCCACTCCAGCATCATCTCCCCTACACTTCTGCCAATCACGGATAATTAGTCTCTGCACTGGCCTCCACCCACCTCCCGCTCTTCTGCTGTCTCGGCCATCATGGCCAGCGACGCCGATGACGTCGATCCATCGGGAACAGTGAAGTACCATCCCACTGTCTCCTCTGATCTCCCATTCGGTCGAAAGCACACACATCCGTGCGGTGTGTTCTTTATCTCCGACACTACTGCAACACAAACTCCATTCTTCTACTGGATGGAGGACCGATCTGCTTACCCTGGGGCCTGCAAGCACTTTCGAGACTGCGGCTTTGACGAGTTCTTCTTCTGCCCATACTCTGAGAAGTCTGCTTTCAAGCAGTTTTACCCAGACATTCCTCTCCAGCCTCGTCACATCGAGTTCATCGACACGACGCCGCCGACGGATTCTACCAATACCGCCACAAATATCACGAATACATCCACGCCTCCTCGCCTTCGCCCTCAACCGCCGCCTCCACCTTACACACCTGCTCCGAACACCACGCCACGCCAGCCTCCGGGTGCCACTTCTCCTACCGCAACTCCTCCTCCTCCTGATCCTACCAATCCCGAGGCCGCCTTCATGCAATTTATGCAGACGATGATAACGAAGGCCACAACATCTTCTTCCACCGACAACAAAGCCATTTTCCCATCCTGGGATGGCTCCGATGCCGATAAATCCTTTTTCCTCGAAAGGATCAAGATATACAAGCGCCACAAGCAATTTGCCGCCGTTACCAACTGGGATCTTCCACAGCCGGGCCTCGTCGAGCTCTCCATCACCCTTCGGGACGACATGTTCCGTAAACTCCCCAAGAAACATCTTCACCCTTATGTCAACAACACCAAATTTGAGTCCGACGGCTTTGCTATGCTAAAAGACTTCCTCACCCGCATTAACCCCGACTCCACTGTCAATAAACTTCGTACTCTTGACGCATTCTCCAACTTGGCCTTCCCTTCGTCTGGTTCTGGTCAAGAATTGCTATCTATCAGTCGCGGGATTGTCCACAACATGCGTGGAGTTGATCACGAAGACCTTATGGTGATGCAGATGGTGAAGGTTTTCCAGTCTGATGGCCGCTACGATGGAATCGTCAAGTCTTGGTTGAATGGGGACCTTGTCGGCTGCAACCTTGATCGTCTCTCGGTGTTGATGGATGCTGAGGATGATAGGTCCAGCCTCCTCAATCCACCGAATGCTCCTCCTCCTATGCCATCTGCCAACAAGGCCGCCAAACCTCCTGCTCCTCCCAAACCTGCTCCTTCCTCACCGGCACCAGCTCCTGCAGCAGATCAGATGGCAGTAGTCTTTCCTCCGACAAGAGGAGTGCCGTGGGGTGCAATCAAGCGTGTGGTAAATGCGAATACGCAGTGCCCATGTTGTTTCTCCACAGATGCATGGCATCTAACTAACGGCTGTCCTGCATGGGCTGCTTGTGGTCTAGTCATGCTTCGAGACCAGGAGGCCGCCACCACGATCACCACACAATATGCATCTGAACGTCCCAAGCCTCCTCCTCGCGATGGTGCTGGTCGTCAATCCAATCCTGGCCGTGGCCGTGGTGGTCGAACTGCACCTTCTGCTCGTCGGGCCACTTCGTCTGAGCGTGGTCCTGTCCCTCTTCCACCTCCTCCTCCTCCCGTGGCTCCTCCAGTCCAAGCTCCCGCTCCCTCCGACAACCGTTATTCCGGCCTTTGCTCCTACACGGACAACGACGAGGTACCGTCAGATCCTGATGATGATGCTGCCTTTGATCATGAGTTTGCTGATGCTCCTGCCGATAGCTCTAACCATATTAACTCCCAGTCATCTGGTTATTTAATTACTGGTAAAGCTCGGCGTTGTACAGCTCGTCATGTATCGTCGGCCATCTCTCAGATCGCCTCGTCGACCCTCTCAGCTCAACAACACACCATTTCCAAGCCATCTCCTCGCGCTATTAATTGTAGTGCAGATTCCGGTGCTACCGACCACATGTTTCCAGATCGAGCTTGCTTCATCTCGTATCATCCAACCCCTGGCTGCTTCATTCAACTGGGCGATGGTACGAAGCTCGAACAACGAGCTAAGGGCACGGCCAAGATCAAGCTGAATGGGCGGGTTCTTCTCCTCCGCAATGTTCTGCATGTTCCTGCCCTCCAAGAACCTCTCTATTCTCTACGCCGCCATCAAATGCTCCCTGAATGCGGATACTACTCCAGTTTTGACACAGGCTCTCATCTGCTCTTCCCCAGCTTCGTCCTCGAGGTTGACACAAGTGTCGACAATATCCTCAGCTTCGAGTCTGTGGGTACATCAACCACTCCTGTTATTGACTATGCTGAGCCACGAGTTTACCCACAACCTCGTGCTCGTCCTGCCCACATCATCCCACCAGAACCAAATGAAATGCTTCAGGTGAAATTCAACTACATGCCACCAAAATCTTCTACCTCTGCTCCGTCTCCTCCGGTTCCAGACCATCATCCGCCACCTTCCACATCTCCTCCCATGCATGAAGCTCCTACTCCTATGGTTGTGCAAATCACAGAAGAGGAACTTCTACAGGAAACCAGTAAACCTTTGTCCCAAAAAGATCTTACCTCCATCCACCATGATCCAGCCAACATGCCACCCATACCACCATCATATACTCCCGGTCCTGCCGAACGCCGAGTCGAGTTTGATGCAGCTAAACTCCACAAGTTCTTCGGCTTTCGTAAGTTCCGTAATCATCAACATCTCGTTGCCGCATCAGCTAACGCCAAAATGGTTAAGGGGGGTGAACTACCAGTATCGCTAGGTGACTTCACCACCATCAACAAACCGAATAAGGGTAAACCCATTACCAAACACCGCAAGTACTTGGACAAAGTCCACATGGACATTGTATTTGGTGACTGCATGAGCCTTGGCGGATTCAGATATGGTCTGCTTTTAGTCGACGTGGCCACCAGATACACTTGGTTTTACGGGATGCAAGCGCTAACTTCAAATGAGATTATCAACTGCCTCGTCCAATTTCAGGTGGCAGCTGGAGGTGTTCCCAAAACTTTCCATTCTGACTTCGACAAAAAGCTCATCGGTGGTAAGGCTCTTCGGTGGATTAACGACTCAAAATCTCGAATCATTGCGTCTCCCTCCAACCGACAATCTTCTAATGGCCTCGTCGAGCGCACATGGCAGACTCTTGTCCGCATGGCACGTGCTTACATCACAGACAAACAAGTCGGCCGTGAATTCTGGTACTACGCAATTAAACATGCTGCTCACATGTGCAATCAAGTACCTGGCCGTTTGGGTCGTAAACTCACCTCTCCGTTTGAGTTAGTACATGGCATCAAACCTGATGCTTCCACCTGGTTTGAACTGTTCTCCGTCGGCTTCTTTAGTCATGACTCCCTGGATGGTGCTACACGTTCCAAGGCCCAAGCACAAACGTTAGACGGTATTGCAATTGGTCGTGACGAACAAACCAACACCATTTTATTTTACAATCCCATCAACAAACAATACTATCGGCCTGCAGTATACAAACTCGACGAGGGCCGCCTTCCGATTACATGCTTCCCCAAGTCTATTCGTTTTGATGGTGGACTTACATGTGGCCTCGTACGCAACAAAACAGATCCAGCTCCAGAACCCTTCCCTCCAGGCACCCGAGTCTCCATCACCATTGACGGTGTCCCCGCCAAAGGCACCGTCGCCAATGTCCCACTTCCATTTCTACCTGCCATTGATTCATCCGTTGTCGATTCTGCTACCGACTCTGCTCCCGACCAACAAACCAAATATGTCATTCAGCTAGACAATGGCACTACCACGGAAATTGAATTTCGTGACCTGGCGCCTACCCTACCTTCCTCTCCAATTGCAGATATGTCTTCCACTTCGTCGAATCCATTTGAACCACTTCCCTACATTTTGCAACGTAACTCCAAGATTACCATCGACCATAATGGTGCTTTTCACAAAGGGTACCTTGCTCACACAGTCCAGGGGGGCTTTACCTTCGAGGCTCGCCGCGCTCCCAACTCCAAACAACCTCTCTGGTCCGTACCCCTGCCGGATTTCACACGCCAGTGGTACTCCATGGTCGCCGACAATCTCATCATTCCAGGACACTCCACTGTCAGCTCCTTTCTTCGACCGAACTCCTCCAACAATGCACCTTCCGCCAACCATGTTTCCGCGAAGAATCTACTTGGCCCTTGCCCTCCATCCCTCTCCAAAGCACTGCATCCGTCAAACCCCGACCGCAACGTCTGGTTAGCTTCGTATCGCGAAGAGAAAGGGGGGTTGGAATCGCTGGATGTCTTTGAACGCATTAACAAAAAGACTTATCTTGCTCTACGCCGTTCCGGTCGTATTGCAAAGGCTTTACCCTCCATGTGTGTCCTGGTGGTAAAACACGACAAAGATGGAAATCCCATACGCGCAAAATCTCGTATTGTAGTGTTAGGCAATTTTGAGGACCGAGTATACGACAAATCCCAACGTTATGCACCGGTTCTCAAGTACAGTAGCCTTCGTCTCCTTGTTGCCAAAGCCGTTCGTGCCAAACGGGTTCTGCAACAGGGTGACTGTAAGAATGCGTTTTGCAATGCGCTATTGCCCGAAGATGAACTCACCGTCGTCATGCCCCCGATTGGCGATCCAGCGCATGGCACCGACGAATTCTGGCAGCTCAAGAAGACTCTTTACGGCCTTCGCAGATCTCCGCATCACTGGTACAATATGATTACAGCAATTCTCAAAGATATTGGACTTCAACCGAGTCCACATGACCCCTGCCTCTACTCTGGCGTCATTAAGTCTTCCAATACTTCCGCTACGTCTCGCAAGCCTGTTCATGTGGGTATCTATGTCGACGACTTCGTCTTCTTCTCCGAAGATCCGGCTGAAGAAGAACGATTCAAAACTGCCCTATCTTCATGCACCGTGCCTATTGATTGGATGGGTACTGTGGATTACTTCCTCGGTACCGCTTTCAACTGGAAACGCCACGACGACGGCAATCTCTCTGTCCTTCTTACACAAACAGCCTTCACAGAATATGCAGCCCATCGTTTTGCCGTCTCCACAATGAATCCAGTACCCAACATGACACCCTACCGCCACGGTTTACCCATTGATTCCATCGCTTCTCCACCTACCAATGATCCCGATCTCAAACGTCGTACCAAATGCTACCAAGGCATAGTGGGTTGTATCAACTGGTTAGCAACATGTACCAGACCTGACATAGCACCTGCTCTGACCTTCCTCGCCTCCTACAACCGCAACCCCAGCCACGAACACTACAAATCCGCCCTTCACGCCCTCAAATACTTATACAGCACAGCCGAATATGGTATTTCCTTCCATTCTGCTGCACACGACACCCTTCAAGCCTTCAATCACTTCCCGCATCACCATGACAAAGAGGCTTACACTGACGCTACCCCTCCTGCAGCCTCCGAAAGCCACCAACTCACTGCCTTTAGCGATGCTTGCTGGGGTGGCCAGTTCGGCAACGCGGTTACTGACGGCACACCTCTTGAATTGTTTAAATATCGCTCACTCTCTGGATATCTCATTTGTTGTGCCGGAGGTCCCATAGCCTGGAAAGCCATCCGACAAGCCAAGACCGCTGACAGCTCCTGTGTTGCTGAAATCAACGCCACCCACGAATGCGTCAATGACCTTCTGAGCATCATCAACCGCGCAAAAGACCTCGGCTTTCCAGAAGCTTTTGCACGCATCCCAGTCTACAATGACAACAAAGCAGCCTGCGATTGGGCCGCTTCGGTCACCCTCAAAGGTACCAAACACATCAATCTCCACGAAAACTGCGTTCGCGAAAATCATCAATCAGGCATAGTACAAGTCCGACACATCCCAGGCATCATCAATCCCAGCGACATTTTCACCAAAGAAATCAAAGATGCTGCTCATTTCCGCCGCCTTCGCGACTCCTTCATGGTTTCTAAATCAAATTTCCTGAAATTCGGCCACTGCGTACCCGCACACACATCCCGTCACTTGCTCCCATACTACAATCTTCACCAGATCAATTCTCCTGACAAGTTTGTCAAATCACTCCCCGACAACACTTCTCCACCTTCTTCCTCTGTTCCCGCTAAGGCAACACGGACTGTCTCCGACAATCCTTCATCCGTTCGATTCGAGAGGGGGGTGTTGTTGCCATTGCAACTTCAAACTACAAATTGCAGTTCGAACACGAATCTTTCGTCTGGGCGCCATTCGAACAATGGCATCCATCGATTTGCAAATCGATTTGCTCTAACCACAGCTATAAAATAAATTCTCTGTCAGTGATAGAGCAACACACCCGGTAGCACCACGCCAGAGTGTAGATCAACCTGCCTGGACCTCCTGTAGACGCGGTGTAGCGACATCGCCGTAGTTCAGCAATATCGGTCCCCTACAGGCACCTGTGAAACCGTGGGTGAAAGTATTGATTAATGTAGCTGCTCTTCAAATGAAGCATGTGGAACCTTCATTTAACATCACTGGCACAGAAAGCCAAAGAGGCACTAGAAACAATAGAAACGGAGATTAACGACTCCGTTGGTTTTGAAGACGAAAGCGGTGGTATATCCAGCTTGTTCAAAGAGACTGATGCGACATCAGCTGCAGCAGATACAAATGAAGCCGATTACTTTAAGGTTGAAGAGGAGGAAGTATCATTTTCCGAGGTGGAACCATCAATTAAGAACGCCAGCGAAAGCGCAAACACAGATGGGAGTGAAAAGGATGCTGATGTGCAGTGGGATCAATGTGAAGATGCCGATTCAAAGAATAATTCCATCACAAACCCATCCGAAGCAGTAGCTAAGATTGAAGCACTGGAGAAAGAAATGAGAGCCCTCAAGGAAGAACTGGCTGCTGTAAAGGATGAAATCAAGTCATACAAAGTTACCAATCTTGAATTGGAACAACAGGTGAGAGATTTGACGGAAGAGAATATGTCTCTCAAAATGAATATGGCTGCCAAAGATGCAGATTAGATGAGATGAAGGTAGATGTGCACTGAGTATCAAAGATATGGAGCAATTGGAATTGTATTGAGACTGTTATATTCCCAAATTTAACACTATAAGTATGAATGTGGTTGTTGTTTATGTATTAGTCCAAGTCTGCTGGCAAAACTAAACAATAAGTAAAGCCTGAATTCAATTCTCTGCATTATCATACAAAATATTTTCATATAGTGATAACAATAGAAGATTCATCACTGTCATATTATACAATGGCAATAACATTCGATGGATGAACAGGAAGGAAGGCAATCACGGCACTTATGGCGCTGGAGGCGCAGATGCTAACAACAAACAGTGAAAGAATGGGATTAGCCAATCACAAAAGTCAAATAAGAGAGAAAGGCAGCGTGTGTGCACATACCTTGAGTGTACACAGGTGCATATGAAGTGGCCATCACTGGCTCTTCCGTAGCAAAAGCTACGGGGATATCTTGCTCTGCCTCTGCCTGTACAACGGGAACATCAGAACCTCCAGCCAATGTCTTTTTAATATCTCTACCCACAAATGAAACATAGTTTCCTTGGTATTTACTGCTTGACCTCCAAGTTCCAGAGAAGGTGTTGTTGGAGAAATCAAAAGTACCTTTGGATAGAACTTTCAGACCAGTGTCCTGACCAGAGAATGTTTGCTCTAACCACCATGCATTCCCACTATACGTGATGTAACCATCTATCACTTTAGTCATTCCATCAGCATCACTTCCCTCTCCTTCAATAGTGTAGCCACCGCATCCATCATTCGTTAAATGAAGTCTCAACTCAGCTTCTAGTGTCTTTCCTCGATCAGAATACCTCGAGTCAAATGTACCTCCAAAGGTCTCATATATGACATCACACGATGAATTAGACGAAGGTGAACTGTACATGATATTTCTTCTTGCTTCTGAAACTGCAGCATCGAATTCAGAATCTTTGTTCACCACCACCGATCCGAACCCACCTTGCTCAGCTTTGATCTTCTTCGCTCGATAAATGCAGTAGCCACAGCCGCACACGATAATGATTCCGAGCAGAATCCAAACCCACACGGCAATTGTATCGTCTTCTGTCCCACCATTCACTGTACTACGTGAAGTGTAAAACCAAAACGGAAATAATGCGCCGCCACGTCCATAGCTCGATCCGCGGTAGCTTGACCCACCGCCGCTGTAGCTCGATCCGCCAGAGTATCCGCCTCCTCCTCCTCCACCACCACCGCCGCCACCTCCGCCACTGCCTCCTCGCAGTAGTCGTGTTGATGCTTCACTGATGAGATCCATAGTTTATGACAGTGCGGTTTGCTCTTGCTTTCAGTCGTTGGTAGATCAAGTAGAATTTAAATCGAGCGAACATTCGAAGAGTGATTTTTTGAGTGTGACAGTGATATTGTGTGACAGTGATTTTTTGGTGACGGTGATTTTTTACTGTGATGTTGACGTTGAACAAATCTTGTGAGTGATTTTTCACTTTTCACGCTCTCATCACGCGCAATCATTCTTGCTTTACTTCGCTTTAGGATCTCTTGCATCGACCACAACCACAGCCGAGCTAAAATACACAACATCGATGAGGAGTGAAGAGACGCAACCATTTACATCAGCTCCCAGGCGTGTGGCCGAGGCATACAAATCTGGAGGCTCATTCAGGTAGGTCACAAAAATTTGGGACTGTGCTGTTGATAAGCACTGATTCGTTTCTCTGCTAAATCATTTGCTGAAATAAAGTGATGCAGCTATTGTTTATGCATCATTATTGCATGCTTGAGATTGCTGCGACAGTTCATATTGATATGATGCCCATGCCCATTCACAAGTACGATACCAAATGCATTCTCTAATGAATCTTTTTGGATTTCACACTTAGCTTCTTCAAAAAGTACCAATGTGGGTTCTTGGCTCTAGCATTCTTAATGATGCTTGTTATCGGCTCCGGAGGTGACGACGAAATAAAACCAGATACTTCCAAGAATCTACGCCAGCCCGAACCTCCTGCAGCTGTCGTCCCACAGCCTCAGACCAACACCAATGTTGAACTAAGCACAGAAGATTATGTAACTGCAGACGCAGATAAAGAGTATCGAGACGAATTAGCCGAAGAAGACTTGGAGATTAAGACAGAAACTGCCATGGATGAAATTGATGAAGCGGAGGAAGAAGAGATCGAAATTAATGACAGTATGCTCGTTTCCGCTGTCAAGAGTGTAGAAGAGAATCTAAAGTTTTACTTGGGTAAAGTGCTTGGATCAGATGAAGATTCTGGAGACGATGACGAGGATGCAACATCTGCCGATGTAACTTTGTCAGGAGATGACTTAGAGGTGATAACAAAGGAAATATCAGAAAAGCTGGAAAATGAGGTCAAGACTGAGTTTAGGGCACGTGCTGATGAGATTGCAGAAGAGAAGGTCGGTGAGATTGATCAGGTTATTGCAGAGGATAGAGATGCTGGCCTTGATGCTGAGGAGGTAAGTGTGTTAAAATTGGATATGCCATCCTTCATCATTTACTCCTAAGTTTACAAGTACTAAATAACACTGACTCTGGCTACGCAGATTGCTGAAGATGTTGTTGAGGCAGAAAGAGTTGTCGAGGAAGATCTTAAAGATGAAATCGACGAAGCAGCCAAGAAAATCAAAGATGAGATACCCGACAAAATCAAAAAGATTGAAAACGAAGTCGTGCAGGAGCACACTGGGAAGAAACTGGTGAGTACTTTTGACTATAGCTGCCGAGACTTGATTGGTTCTCAAATCTAACACATCTATGTTCCAAACACCAGGATGAGATTGTTGAAAGGAAGAAAGCAAAGAAACTTAAGCAGAAAGAAATGATCAAACAACTAAAGCAAGAATTAGAGGCTAAGGCTAATGCAGAAAAGGAAGCACAAGAGGCGGAAGAAGCTAAGGAAATGCCTGTTGAAGATGAGAGCGACACATCTGATGATTCAAGAGATGAATCAGCGGAAGAGGCAACATCAAAAGAGGAATCAAAGACAGGGCCAAAGACTACCTCAGAGGAAGACCCAGCTGATGATTCAAAAAGTGAGATTCTGGAAGTTGACACAGATAAAACATCATCAGTGAAACCAACCGAACGCGAAGAGTCTTTGTCAAACGGCAAAGAAGGAAAGTTTGTGAACCTAGATGATCTCAAGCCAGATCGACCTGAGAATGAAGATGAGGCTGAGAATGTTGCAGAGGAAACACCTGCGGCGTCTGAAAATACAGAAAATCAAACGTCAACTGAAGATAACGAACCAGCAACCGAGAAGACGGAAGAGAAAGCTTCATCCCCCGATGAGAAGCCAGTGCTAGAGAAACTGACAAAGGAAGAAACATCTACCGCTGACAACGAAGAATCAGCTGTCACACACGAAGACGATGATACCTCTGGCAATGAAACATCTGTTGAATTAGCAAGGCGGGAAGAAGAAGATGCAGATGACGACGAGGAGTAATCTATTTTTGTTGAGGCTTGTCATGTAATGAACTTGTTGTTTGTGCAACTTGTCTAGGCAAAAGCTAAACTGAGCCTGCTTGATTAGCAATCCACAACTTATGCAGTACCAACAACTTCTGTTCTTCTCCACTCAAGCTCTGCATCAACAATACTCGTTCAGGTCCAGGTGGCGCATTCATCACATTTTCCAAAAACTGCTGTTGAACAGTTTCTGCTTTTTCAATAGTCTCGGCTTGTTCCTCCTTTGATAGACCTTCAAACTCGTCCCATATCTGTTGCTGAAGTTGATTTGTCTTCTGTGCAATATCTAGTTGGTGTCTCTGCTGCACCGAGGAATGTTCATGCATTGCAATTGATGTAGGTGCCGACAGAGATGCAATCGTTGTATCTTCATTGTTCATGCTTTGAGGAACTGTGACAATCTTTTCAGAGTACGACACATTGATGACTCGAGTTATTCCATCATCATTCTTGGGAATTGCTGCGAAGTTGTTAGTTACCACGGTCATTGCTGATGCATACTTGGTTAATGCTTCAGCAACAGCAGCCTCAGTCATTACGTCGCATCTAGAATGATCATTACTTGAAAACAATTGCTGCAGCTGACTGGATGCAAATTCTGGATCCCAGCCCAATGCACGCCATATCAAGCTCTGTACATACTCTAAACGGATTTTGATCATATCATGCTCAGCCACATTGCACTTTTGCAAATGATTTGTGGCAGGAAATAAATCACCGCCCTTTTCAAGAAATTGCTGTACATAGTCAAGCTGCACTGAACTCATTGCCAAAGCACAGTACTCCAAAATGATGATTTTATCCAAATCTTGATCAGCCTCCAATGATCTAGAGGATATCCTAGACCGATGATCAAACTGCCACTCCGCAAATAGCACAGAGTTAGCAAAAGCTTTTCTCGCCAAATCATTAGTCTTGTTCATCATGTCTCTCAACTTATTTTGCTCATTGTTCTCATCTGAATAATCCCCTTCACCAATATGCCGCAACGCAGCCTGTACATCACCACGATTTGTGTCATTCCAATCTAGAAGGACCTCATCTAAAGCATGAATTTGTGCACTCATGATTCGACTGCGATGCCAGTCTAGTGTGATTTCAGAAGGTGACGGGATGTTGTCAATGGAAGGAGAATCGATTAATGCTTGGAGGTTACGCGAGGCAAGCTCGAAGTAACAGAGAAGGAGGGCAGATGGAACCATGCTCATTGTTGCCGAATTAATACGAATACGGTCATAAACTACAACTCTACTATTGATTTTGATGCCGGCGACAAGGCGAGGCGGGAAAGATAAGGCTTAACCTATGTCAAAAACATGCAGAGAGTATCTAACTATAAATAGATTGAGATAGACCGTGCCTTGAGATTTTGATTTTGGATTTTGGAAGCACACCTCCTATCAACGAAGTGACATGATTGCATCAACAATACTATCTCGTGCCTCCTTCTTCTATTCAATAGCAGCACCAATGATAACGAACAATGCATTCCTAGCAATTAATGTTCTGAATGCACCGCAAGCGTCATTGCCACTGCCATCAACTGATGAAAGAAATGCAGAGACGAGAACTGCGTCAACGCTAGTACGAAAAAGCACGTCTACATATCTCAGCAAAGAGCCATCGATGGCAGGGCCACTACTCAGATTAGCATTTCACGATGCCACTACTAGAGAACAAGACGGAGAATCGTTCACTGGAGGACCTAATGCATCGATAAGATATGAACTAGACTGGAGTGAGAGTAGAGGGATATCAACACCACTTGATGTTGTTGATACTATTTACAATGATATTGGAAGTAGCATGGGTTTATCATTTGCTGATTGCATAGCATTGGCTTCTGTAGAGGCATTGGAATTTGCTGGAGGACCTAAAATAAAGATTAGATTGGGAAGGCGGGATGCAACACAGGCTGATGATAAGAAAAGAAGGAACGTACTGCGCAAAGAAACTGAAAGATCCGTTGTGGACACAACTCTGCCAAGTGCTGCATTGGATTCAGATGGACTAAGATTATACTTTGGGTCTTTAGGTTTGTCAGAACAGGAAATGGTTGCTCTTTGTGGGGCTCATGATCTTGGACGTCACGTGACACTGCTCAACATGTCCAAGAGCTGTGTCAAAAATCTAACAAGAGAGTGTTTAGAAAATGCGCCAGTGCTCATGCCATTTGTCTCAGAGGAACCAGATCGATTCTCAAACACATACTTCAAGAAGTTACTCAAATGGAATGAAAGAAATATCGAACTTGGAGAGGTAGCGTTCATTCCTACTGATGTGGCTTTGGTTGTTGATGAGGGTCTGCGGAGGAATGTGGAGTATTTTGCCAGAGACGAAGATGCATTCTTCAAGAATTTTGAATCGGCATTGTTGAAAATCATTGATGTTGGCACTACAAGTGTAGAGAGGTACTGAGATAACTGTAATCATTGCGCTTTATGTAAAGTACTCAATGACCACACAGATCCAACTCAAGCCTTCAAGGATCGCTCTCAGTTTACCTTGCAGTATTCCGACATAATATTCTCAAGCTTCCTAATTACTTCTTGTTCCATGTCATCCGGCAGAGGGGCAGGTTCATACATTCCAAGAGCAAGAAGTAAAAGTTTGGGACCTTTGCTCAAAAGCATCATTATTTTTGCTATAGGTGTGTTCACTTTCAGAGCTTCACTCTCTTTCAATGTATTAAAATGTGTCCACCACTGTTCAATCTTAGGATAATCAGTATAGACTTGTTTGAGCAGTTCACCGTCTACCATGTCGATACGATTCAATACTACTGCCAAATAGACGACTGCTGAAGTGATTTTGTCATCCTCATCAGTCAGCAACAACTTGTGAGATGTAAGTAGCTCATTGGCACTCTTTAATATAGCATGCATTAGCTCATCATTTGCCTTGGTGCGCCTCGACAGTTGCTGCACAGTATCATCATCACATCCGATGCGGATTAAGGATCTAGTTTGTGCAACCTTATCAATGTATGCTTGCATAACTGTGCGTCCATCCATCAGCTTATTCTCCAATACACCATCAGCCGCTGCCTGTTGAATCGCCTTGCTCGCTCAATTCAACCAGCCTTACCTGATGCATTGCAACACCCAAGAACTTGGGATTGCGCCGATACGAAAATAGGTACTCATCCCATTTCAGATTAGTTTGAATAAAATGTTCCTGGATTGATTTCTGCTCTTCACTAAAAGATGCATTCCCTTTGCCGGGATAGTTCTCGAGAAGATACTTGTGAATATCGTATGAATCGTTGAGAACTACATTGCCATCAATCTCAAGTATGGGAACTGTTCAGCAGATGATCCAAGTGCAAAGTGAATGTGATTGTATCATAAGTTTCAAAGGATGTGTTCAGGAATAAGCACCACTCACCACTCATGTTAGGAGATAGATTCATCGCATATTGCAATGTCTGATTTTCTTCTGGGTACTGAATTGAATGCAACGCTACATTAGATGATTCCAAAGAAGATATCTGCAGAAGCAGCGAGCCTTTCTGTGGTTGTATGATCCGGGCGTATAGTGGTAGATTGCCGTAGCGTTCTTATCTGCAGTTTTATCTGGTAGAACGAAGGTACCACCCTTCTTCAGTGATAGTGCCATTGTTTTAGTTGATGATAAAGGTAGCTTCGGGTTCGGATGAGTGATAGCAACGGCAGCAAGATGTGGTTGCGGTGTTGGACGGGATCTTTGGCGACTAATACTATTGAAGGTAACAATATAGTTCAATGAGTTACTTTACCTTGGATAGATCTCGCGAATCTGCGTCACATCCAATCTCAATCATCCCCACAACCAACAACCATCAACCACCACCTTCAACGCTCATCTAGCACACCCACCACCACACCACCAGATCCGCAGCAAATGAAATACTTCAAGCTCTTATCCCTCGCTGGATGCGCGATCCAAACAGCTAATGGATTCGCACCATCACCGCTGTCCTCACGAGGAGCCAGTATTATTGGTGTAAAATCGCCATCGGCAGTCTTCAACGTCGAAAACGATGACAACGAAAGCATCCGTCTACGCACAACGTTTCTCGGGAACAATCTAAACTCGTCACCAAATATTACACCGCGTAGAAACAGATTCGGCCTCATCGGTTCATCTGCTCTGTTGATGGCTATTGCTGCGATACTCTTTCCCATGTCATCAAATGCCTTAACAACAATAGCTGATGTTGGTTCTATTTCCGGCGGTGCCATTTCCTCAACCGCAGCATGGCTGGATAGCTTTTCGGACTCGGGATTCTACCAAGCCTTCAGTTTGGTATTTTTGAGTGAGATTGGAGACAAAACTTTCTTTGTGGCAGCACTTTTGGCTGCAAAGCTATCTAGATTCATCTCATTTGTCGGATCACTTGGTGCATTGGCTGTCATGTCGGTTATTTCTGTTGTGATTGGACAAGTCTTTCATGCGGTTCCTGCTGGTCTTGCAAATGGAGTTCCATTGGATGATGTGGCTGCTGTGATTGCATTTACTTATTTTGGTGTCAAGGTATTGGCTGAAGCATTTGACAGTGAGGATGGAAAGAGTGCAATGGATGAAGAATTTGAGGAAGCCGAGGAGGAAACTCAAAAATTTACAAAGGACAGTAATGCAGGGTGAGTTTAGGCGTTCGATGTGCGCCGTTGTTTGTGGTACTTATGCACGTGTGCTTACATCATTTCATGCTACTTAAAATCAGAGCACAAATTGCAAGTATCTTTGCACTAGTATTCGCAGCGGAATTTGGAGATCGTTCCTTTTTGGCAACCATTGCATTATCTGCTGCCCAGAATCCAGTCAGTGTTGCGCTCGGTGCTATTGCAGCTCATGCTATTGCTACTGGAATAGCCGTGATTGGAGGAGCTTACATATCCAAATATGTTTCAGAGAAGGTTATTGGATACATTGGGGGTGCTTTGTTTTTGATTTTTGCTGCTACGACTGCAATTGGAATTTTTCAGTGAGATATTGCAAGCAAAGTACTCATAGACTTTGGGGTTTCGCTGCGGTGAATCAAAAGTGGGAATCTATCTGATATGATAAGATGATGACTGAAATGGATAAAAACTACCATACTTATTCAACAATTTCAATTCAATCATGAAGTGATCGCACCGTATGGTAGATGATTGATGATTGTCTTCTTGATCCTCTCTATGGTACAATAGAGAGAGGTGAAACAGCGAAAGTGAAACACCACTGTTCTATCTACCTACGTTCTCACTAAAAGTCCTTAAGAGGGACGTACGTCATTTAGTGCGTACTTATTTAGAAGACATAGCTGTATCCAAATTAAAATACGTTTTCTAAACATATTGTGGAGTTGACACGTAGAAAATCAACACTTGCTTTCATCGCATGGTGGGTGGTGCGTGTTCGTCGAGAGTTGACCGTTTCTGTTGACGTCCATTTCTTGTGTTCGATACCCCCTCTCCAATCTATCGATCGATCCTTTGGTGCTGCTCATCTTTTCTGGCCATAATTTCAATTCACTCGAATTCTACACACTAGGAATCATGTTGTTCCCCCGCTTCGCTGTCGCCGCGGCTCTTTGTGCTGCATCTAGTACGGCTTTTATGTAAGTTTGTTGATGGTCCAATATCTTTCCCTTTGTCAGATTCCGTTCCTGCATCTAACTTGCGTTGTAAATATATCTACAGGGCCCCTCAATTGTCTGGACGCAATGCGAGCCCCTACACTGCTTCTCAGAGAGTCTCCTCATCACTTTACACTGCCACTTTAGAGCCTGTTGTGAGTACAATCCGGATTATTTTTTTGCCTTGGGATTGTCATGTCCTAATTCATGTCTTCTTGATTCTACTTACAGACCGATTCTCAGTCGGAGCAACCAGCTGTTATGCGTCCTCCTATCGATTATGTTTGGGAAGATGTTGCCTCTCAGGTAAGAAATCTCAGAGTGCATTATATATCATTTCACCTTGATTTGCAATTCCGAGCTGACAAATCGAACTACGTTTTATTAACAGCTTTCGTCAGTCTTTGGCTACTCTCAGGCCGAAATTGACGCCTACGATAGCGAAGTCGAGAACAGCAAAGAAGTCCTCATGAATTTGTACAAAGCTCTCCAGATGGCACGTGGATTCGAAAACGCCTGCAACCAACAGTACATGCAGGGTAAAATCAGGGGATTTATGCACCTTGACAATGGACAGGAGTCCATCCCAGCTCTCGTGGATTATGCCATTAAAAATGGCGATAAGAAGTACTCGTATTATCGCGAGCACACCCATGCTATTGCCAGTGGAGTCGACCCCGGAGAAGTCATGGCTGAGTTGTTCATGAAGGAGACTGGAAGCTGCAAGGGAGCTGGAGGGTCCATGCACATTTTTGACAAGTCCACGTATTTCCAGGGAGGTTGGGCCCTTGTTTCCGAGCAGCTTCCTTATGCCGCCGGTGCTGCCAAGAGTATTTTGCTTGATCGCAAGTTGGGTATTTCTGACAATGAGAAGTTTGAGAAGCAAGATGTTGCCCCTCCTGCTGATGATGACCGTATCTCCGTAGTGTTTGTTGGAGAGGGTGGTGCTCAGAATGGACGTACCGCAGAACTTCTTAACTCGGCTGCCAAGGACAACCTTCCACTTCTTTTGCTTGTGATTGATAATGGACGTGCTATCAACACCTACACTGGTGATGTTGCCACCAATGGAAGTGTCTTTGACCAGGGAAAGCACTATGGTGTGCCTGGATTGAAGGTTGATGGATATGATGCTGCTGACGTGGCCAAGGGAGGAAAGGCTGTTATTGACTATATCAGAAGTGGAAAGGGACCTGCCATTCTTCAGGTGCACACTTACCGATTCAATGGTCACTCGCCTGCCGACCCCGAACACGAGCGCGGTCGCAAGGACGAGAAGGCTTGGGCAAGAGTCGACCAAGATCCCATCAAGAAGTTTGAGGACAAGTACATTGCCAAGGGTATCTTTACCGAAGATGAATTGAAGGAGGCCAAGAAGGAAGTTCTTAACGAAGTCAAGGCTGCTGTAAAATTCGCCGATGAGTCTCCAATGCCTCCCATGGAACTTGCCAAGGAGCTTGAATACCCCGACAAGCCTGATACTGACTACAACGCCAAGCCAGCACCTGCCTTTGCTGATGCTGTTAACGCCAGAACTATCTCTCCTGCACAGATGGAGACTGTTCAAGCTCATATCTCTGCGCTTCGCGAGAAGGCCAAGGCTGGAGACATCTCTATCGGTGATGCGATTAACCTCGCCATTCACGAGGAGATGCTTCGTGACCCCACCACTACCATCCACGCCGAGGATCTTCAAGCTGGATCATCTTACGATATTCCCAAGCTTACCCAACAAACTTATGGAAAAATCCGCGCAGCTGATGAGATTATTGATGAGGGACACTTCATTGGAAAGGCTCTTGGAGAAGCCATGAACGGATACAGGCCCATTGTTGAATTGATGAACACCAACTTCGGTATTTTTGGTATGGCCGAGATTAGTTCTGCTGGAAACACCTACGCCACTACTGGAGGTCAATTTGATATGCCCATGACTATTGTTGGTGCTGGAGGAACAGCCCCCAATCAAGCACTTGGAGCTGAACACAGTCAGCCCTTCCACGCATATGTTATGGGCATTCCCGGACTTAAGATCTGCACTGCCGCCTCCCCAGATGCCGCCTACGGAATTACCAAGTCGATGATCCGCGATAACGGACCATGCTTCCTCTTTGCCCCAGTCAAAATGATGAAGGAGGCCAAAGGAACTCTTGATCTTGACAAATGCGCGCCATTGAACAAGTGTGTCATGTTGCATGAGGCTTCTGCTGACAGTGTTAAGGCCGGACATGCAGTGACAGTTCTTACCTACCTGCATGGAGTAAAGGAGGCCCAACTTGTTATTGATGATATCAAGGCTGAGGGATTCGACATTGACCTCATTGAGTTGAGAAGCTTGAAGCCACTTGATATGGACACAATTCGCAAGAGCTTAGAACGCACCAACAAGGTATGCATCCTAGATGAAAGTACCTTGTCTGGAGGAGTCGGAGCCACTGTCAGTGCAAGAATCTCAGAGGAGTGCTTCGATCTCCTGGATGCTCCAGTAAGGCGTTTGTGTATGGATGACGCACCAGTTCCATATGCATCCACGATGGAGGTTGCAGTCGTCAAGCGTGGAAGTGATTTGGTCCAAGGTGTCTTTGACTTGTGCACCAAACAATACTAAGTGCGCTTCACAAAGAGGCAGCCATGAACAGGACATTTTGAAGTATGTGTGCAGTTATCCAAAGTTATCAATAAATTTTATTAATCCAGGAACATCTATCTACAATCCTTGACCATTACAAAAGCACTGTTGTCATCTATTGGTCAGACTGATGTGTAGTGTTACAAGATCTGATGGTAATGGTTCACATTTCGATGTAGCAAGATCTTCTACCTAATCACTATGTTTCATTATTATTTTATCCGTATCCAAACGCTTTGACAATCAGCTTATCCAAAGCCTCCTCAGCAATTCCAGCAGATTCGTCATCATATTCATTTCTGGGATCACTCTTTCCATACCTAACCCAAGAATCGATCAATCCATTCCTTTGACTTGCTGGTCCGTGCCCACCTCCAGTTTTGGCACTTCTCACCACATAATGAAAGGTGCTGTTGGCCACATCTGTGTCATCCGGCCGATGGCCAAGTACACCTCCAGCACAATTGCATATTTGCTGTGTCACCTCGTAAGGGAAAAATATAATGTCTTCAAATCGTATCATGAGGCGTGGAAATGGCGCAGTGAGATTAATTCGGTTTTCCATCGTTGAATTCATTGTATAATTGTTGTAGAAATACTCTCCATACCAATCATTCCACATATGAGCCAACGACTTGTGATGAGTGGATCCAGGTCCAAATTTGACATCTACTTCGTTCCAATCTCCATTCTTCTTCAACTGTGGACACGAGCTAACGTCGCCTTTGCCGGCCCAAGACGCCGAATACGAATTACGACACATGCTCTTCATCCAGCCAAAGGGGTTTCGAATCAATACTACAGGTAATACCTCGTGAACATCATAATTGTGTTTGGTATTCTTGTAATACTTCCCTCTATGATGAGCAGGTGTATGTTTACCCCACAGCACTTCCCACTCATTGCCGTGTCCTCGTTTGGGATTGTTGTTGAACTTGGCTACTCGATGTGGATTTTGGCAGTTATATTCTAGCAGCACCGAGAGGTAGTTGGTACCTGTGTTGAAGATTCCAGCTGGGGCTATCCGTCGTTGAGTTGGATTGGAAGCTGTTGCTGCTTGAAAAGCTTGGCATGTTTCTAATCCATGTATTATTGGGCCTGCTGAAGTGATATCGTGTGATTTGGGATAGAGATTTGATAGGATTTCGCCCCACGTTGGAACTGTTGCCCAGTAAGCTGCGTCTACTTCTGTAACATTTCTAGTTTGCAAGATCTTCCACAACCTTTCTTTGCCTTGCAGTGTCCCATCTTGTAGATTTGGTACAATCATTTTACTTTCATCTGATGCATCATGTTTGCTTATTGTTCTGTTGACATCAGCTGCGATTGCCTCTTTCAACTTTGTAACATTCTTCTTTAGCGCTGAAACATCATCACCGATAAACTCACGTTTCACCAGACCACTCAGCCCCGTCAAACTTTGTTTCTCTAAATCTTCGAGCATTTGGCTACCCCAGTAAAAGTTTAGTAGTATTAATGTAGCTGTCCATTTGAGCACCCAAAGAGTTAGGCATGTCATGATGCGTTTCCGTCTTTTGGTTCTGGGATTGACTATTGGCACTGAAGATTCATGGGAACTCGATCTCCGTGGAGCGCGGTGTGAGGTCGGCATGATGTAGGAGGAAGTTCACCGATCTATCAAGATCTATCCGACTATATCGACCATTTCTGCACGTAATCTTGCAGCCTAACAACAGAGTCCATGTTCATGGTTGTAATACGCAAGGCTTGCCTATTGTGTTGGTCGTAGTGGTAGCTGTTAGGTGGTTTCTGGTGGTTTGTGATCGGTGTTCTATGTACTGTTACGGTATTGTAAAGGGTACCAAAGCTATCAATCTAACTAATCATTCATCTACCTAATCACCATGGCAACCAACGACAAATACGACCGCCAGCTCCGTCTCTGGGGTGCCTCGGGCCAGGCCGCCCTGTCCTCCACGCTCGTGCTACTCATAGGTGCCTCGGCCTGCGGTACAGAATCACTAAAGAATCTAGTTCTCCCCGGCGTCGGGGCATTTTTGATTCTCGACGATGTCGTCTACGATGGCTCTCCTGCCACTGGCGAAATAGCAGCTGCGGCCGATCTCATGAATGCAGATACTGGAAAGTTTGAATCTCCCACTTC
Organism: Cyclotella atomus; assembly: GCA_036939935.1. NCBI lineage: Eukaryota > Bacillariophyta > Thalassiosirophyceae > Thalassiosirales > Thalassiosiraceae > Cyclotella > Cyclotella atomus. Next base: position 45,908 of record JALLPI010000010.1, on the reverse strand, counting down.
CAACTTTTTCGCTGCTCAAAGTGGTAATTCTACCAAGGCTGCCATGTCGTGCGCATTGCTGTGTGAATTGAACCCGGACGTTTCTGGATTTCACTGCTCGGTTCCCTCTTTGGATAAAGTCGACTATCCTACCTTCTTGGCCAAGTTGAAGAATGATCCTCCAAAGACAAATACTGGAGCTGTTACATCTAGTATTTTGGTCATTTCTGCAGATCAACCGAGTCCAGTTTTGATACCGCTCTCAGTTGCATGCCACGATCTATCGTTGCCATTGGTCAATGTAAGATCTTATGGATTGTTGGGATATGTGAGAATTCAAACTCAATCTCCCTACCATGTAGTGAAGGATACCAAAAAGACGAACAAGTTGGTGGATTTGCGCCTCTCTTCTGGAGCGGAAGGGGCGTTTGATGGCCTCAAAAAGGTATATGATTCTATAGACAAGCTGGAGTCTATTACCGATTCCAAAGATCATGGACACGTGCCCTACATTATCATTTTGCTGCAAGCATTGGCTAAATGGAAAGAGAATCATGATAAAGCCCCAGCTACCTATGATGAGAAGGAAGAGTTTCGAGCGTTGGTGAAGTCAATGGCAAATGATTACAACAACGAAATCAATTTTCAAGAAGCGCATGATCAGGCCCATTTGGCTTGGATGGAGAGTAATATCTCAGATGAGAGCCAAATCGTGTTAGACAAATGCAGTGAAGAGGTGTTTCATGCTGCTGCCATTGAAACAGATATGGAGACTGACGGCTCTAGCAACAAAAGAGTCAACGTTGCAATACTGCAATTCCAACTCATGGCATGTGCACTCAAACGTTTTCTAAAAAAGAACAACAATGTGCCTCCTCTTGAGGGTACTATTCCAGACATGGCATCTGATACCAAGACATTTGTCGCCTTGCAAGAGGCATACCGTTCTCAAGCGGAAAGTGATCGATCGAAACTCACATCCTATATTAATGAAATATTGAAGGCGTGTAAGGCCAAGTCAAATGGGTGCAAAGTATGTGTCGACATGCCATCGGAAGATGACATTGTGACATTTTGCAAGAATGCACGTGACATTAACATATTGGAGACTCGTCCTATCTATGCCGAGTATCAGGCCCAAGATCCATCCGGTCCAATTGTCGAATCTCTTGCCAAGAGCCTCAATCTGACTACATCTGCACTGCCCAACTTTGATTCACTTCAATCCGATGCTCGGGATGACCTGATTTGTTCTACCATGGATCCCTACGAGACCGACCCGATGCAAACTCCTCTACTTTGGTTCATTGCACTACGTGCATGTGATGCGTTCTTCGATCGTCATGGGCATTACCCCGGAAAACATGATCAGAATTTGGCACTGGAGGCCGATGCCAATGAAGTTTACAAGCTAATGGGAGAGATCGTGTCAAACATGGGTTTGAAGGAGTGTGATTTCATCAAGGAGACGTTGTTGGATGGTGAAAAGGGAAAGAATGTGGCCAGAGAAGTGGTGCGATATGACGAGGCCGAGATACACACCATTGCTGCTGTGGTTGGTGGAGTGGCGAGCCAGGAGGCTGTCAAGTTAATCACTGGACAGTATGTTCCCGTGAATGATACATATATTTACAACGGAATTGCTTCGACTGGTGCTGTTCACAGGTTCTGAGTCCTTGATTGACTCGCGGGCAGTATTGAATGATCGAGTGATCTAGCGACAGAATGCAATCCACTTCATAGACAATTTACACTGTACAACATAGATAGACAAGAATTTCTTTTCAACCGTGTTTTTATCTTACATGTAACGATCTCTTATGAATGCTGCTTGATCACATCCAATATGAGAGCAGCTCGGAGTGGCTGTATAGTCGCAGCGTCAGCTCTACTAGATTCGCACCACCTTGGCATTGGAATTGGTCTTCGGGTCATTAGAATCAACACCAGTGGTAAGGATCTCAAGTTGTTGCTCAAGGATTCGAATCATTTGGCCCCGATCTTCCTTCTGAGATTTCTGTATGTCATTGGCCAGTGCCTTGATTTTGTTACCAAAGGATATCAAGTCCGACTGAGGAGACATGCTGATGCGTGACGGAGTTGGCATCGACACGGTCTTCAGTGGGGATTGGTTCTCTTCGTTATCTTCGTCGTCATTATCGTCGAAGTTAAACAAGCTCTCAGGATCAACAGGAGCCAAGTTCACACTACAAGAATCTTCACGTATGGGAGTGGCGATTAACTCTTCCTTCATCAAGTCACACCGAATGTCAAAGACGGGAGCCACCGCTGCCTCTGCGGCTTTGATGGGAGCCTCAACCACTTCAGCGGTTTCGACCTTGGGAACTTCAGCAACCCTTTGCATCTTCAGCGGTCGTTCAGACGAGTTTTCAACCACACGCATCGTCGTCTCCAATGAGTAGATGTGCAAGACACGAACATGAAGAATCTCAAATCCTCTCTCATCGCGCTGCGTCCAAACACTAGCCCCTTTGGTGTTTCTGTACCCCTCTGACTGAGGATAGCAATAACGTACGAGATACTTCGATTGTGGATTGTTGGTCTTATGTGATTTCTTGCCGGAGGATCTCCAGTGGCAAGTCGGAAGCTTTTCCAGATTACTTGTTGGTAGTACCAGGTGCATCAGAGCAGAAGGGGTTGGAGCAAAGGTCTTTTTGTCCGCAGCAGTTAGAATCACGTAGATTCCGTCCTCATATTCGAATGGAGGAGGTGAGATCTTTGACCCTGCAACCGAGCTTATGATCTTGAAACTGAGTTCATTTGTAGGCGGCAAATTCTTCGCCACACAATCAAAGATGAGCTCAACTTCTTCCCTGGATAGACGATAACGCAATGCCATGCTTGAACAACTTGAGATGGATGTGAAATGATCTGCAATGTGAATGTAAACTTGAACTTTGTGGGAAGCTCTCGGTTGCTCCTTTCTTCTTTCATCATTTTCATTTTCATTAGTTTCAGTGGTCTCGCTCATGTGAATCGTAATATGTGAATCACTTAAGTACTTACATAGGTAGAGTATTCGCTACATACACACACGAGAGCGTGAAAAAACAGGTTCAGGTGATTGCGTGAGCTTGATTAAAACCGTCGACGGGTGGGTCGGAAAGCACGAGAGAGTGCTTCTGCTCATAACTCTATGAAGCCGCAGCAGGAAGCTAGCCTTTCTTTCATCAGTTCAATAGTCAACAGAAGATGTCGGATGCAATTGATATTCATATGCACGAACTCTTGCAAGTCCTACAGAATACGGCGTCATTGGATTTGTTGAAGGAGGGTACAGAGCTCCGTGCCGAAAATCAAGCAATGAAAGAAGAAGTTGAAGGAATCGTTGATAAATTTCGTACCATTGTAAACTGAGAAGAAACCGCAATGCCGAGGCTGTCACGTACCTTGCTGGGTACTACTGGGAATAGATTGATAGACGAGTAAGCTAAACGATTGATTGCAACGAATCTCTAGATTATGAAGTCTATCAAACACATGATATGCATACTTTTCACAGTCAAAGAGCCAATCCGATGAGAATTCGGATTGGGACGAAAAAGACAGATGAGACATGCGGTTCGGACACGGACAGACGCGAGAAAACCAATGACACATGGCAATCGGGATACACACAGAGTGGGACCTTCAGTTCTCACTCAACACTCCCTCTCGACGCTTATGATGGTTACCATCCCATCAGGAGTCGTCGCAAATGTGTGAATGCCGGCTTGGGAAGACCTTTTGTGAAGAGGTCGCCGAGCTGATTGCGTGTGTCGACTTTCAGAATCTTGATCCGATTGGAGGGGTCCGCCACCTTTTCCCTGAACCAATGATACTTGATCGCGTAGTGCTTGGATCGTGGGGTATAGTGTTTCGGCTCAAGATTGGCAAGGACAAGTGCGCCAGCATTGTCTTCGTGTACCTTGCAATGTAAATTTGAAATGACATCGTTCTCGAGACCAACCGCGCGCCAAAGTTCCCGCACCATACTGATGATCGGCAAGAGATCCTTCATCGCTGTGCTCAAGGCCACATACTCGGCTTCCATCGTGGATAGCGCTATCTCGGTCTGTAGTTTTGATTTCCACATGATGGGGCATCCAAATGCAAGGATTACGAAACCAGTGCGGCTGCGAGCGCAATGTGGGTCGAGCGGGTTTTCGTAACTGTACAGTCCGGCGAAGTCAGAATCTGGATAGACGTCGATGCATGGTGAAGAAGTGGGCCGCATGATGAGTCCCTTGTCTGCAGTGCCCTTCAAGTATCGCCCAATGCGTATCAAAGCCGCCTCGTGTTTTCTTGTTGGTTTGAACGTGTATCGTGCACATTGGTGAACTGCAAATGATATATCCGGGCGCGAATGTCCAGTGAGATATAGTAGCATTCCAATGACAGATGGGTAGCTGAAGTTGTTCTTGGCTTCAAGTCCGTTCTTGTCCTTGGGCAATGCACCAACTTCAGCGGGTGTATCACACTTGGTGGAGAGACTGCTTGAAAGGCCGAGCGCTGAAATGACGCGTTGTGTGAGACCTGCTTGTAGGAGAGTGATTTGTGGACCAGAGTCTGTCATTTCACGCTTGACGTCTACACCGAGAAAACCTTCTGCGGAGCCTTCGAGTCTGATTGCGATATCTCTTGATTTCAGATAGTCTACCAATCTTTTAAACTCTGCGTCATCCTTCGAAAACATAAGGATGTCGTCGACATATACCACAACCAGGATCGAGTTACCAATGAAAAGGCAGGGGTCATTGTCAGATTGGACAAGCTTGTATTCACAAAGGAGCTCTGATAGATGGTTGAAGAAGCAACGAGAGCTTTGTTTCAGGCCGTAGACTGCCTTATTCAGACGTAATACTAACTCTTCACCATTGGGTCCCATTCGTTCAAAGCCTTTCGGTTGTTTCACGTAGACGGGAGGGCCATCCAATGGGGCGTGCACAAAAGCAGCCGTGATATCTGCCTGAGCAGACTTTAGTCCGAGCTTAGTTGCGAGAATTAAAGTTGTACGGACGGTGTTCCATTGTACAACCGGCGCCCATGTCTCAAAGTAATCGATCCCTTCTTTCTGTCTGTCCCCGCGGACGCAGAATCGAGCTTTGTATTTCTTGGCCAGGCCGTCTGGGAATCGCTTCAGCTTGAATGCCCACGTGCTTGGGAGTATGTTCTCCATCCAATCTTCCTTGAAAACGAGATCCCAAGCCATCAGTTCACCTTCTAGTGTCTCCATTTCCACTTCCATCGCATCCCACCATAGCTCCTGTTGAGGGCTGTTGATAGCTTGGTGAAAGGTTGGTTGGTCAGGGTCGGCATCAAGCTTGGCCTTGAGCATGTGAGGTTCTAGGTCGGTAACAGTCATTGCACCCAACTCGTCGGATAGATCAGGTTGGATATAGGCCGAGAAACATGAGGACATGCCATTTTGCACCTGTTTGCCGAAGTTGTTCCAATCACTTGATAGTAATGCAGATTCATCCAGTTGGGAGAGTGCGATGCGCTTGGCCTGGTGCTTGCTATGCGGACCTCTGACGTTTGAAACGTTGATTGGAGGTTGACTGTTGCCGAAGACGTTGAAGGCATATTGAGGCAAGAGCAAGAGGTTTGCCAAAGCCGACTTGAGGCGGCTCCCTGACCTTGCAGCGACTGGACCGTCCTTCCATGATTCTTGACGTGCGGCTCGGAGAGGGCGAGAGGTGGAGGCCTCACGTGCATGTGGTTCTCCCTCTGAATCCTGTGCTACTCCCTCTGGAACCTTATCTCCATCAGAGTCATCAGGAGGCTGTGGACGGGATTCGTTTCGATGCAGGGTACGCCGTGCCAAGTCCTCCGGTGCCAACCATTGATCATCCAACATGTCTGATCCCTCAATTTGGCGTCCTTCTTCGTCAACATCCAGATCTGGCAGCGCCGCGAGATCATCTTCATCTACAAACTTTTCACGAGAGCTATGGAACAAATCTTCGAATACTTGATTTCGCTCCACTAGGCTTGTCAGCGCAGGGACCGTTGAAAACTCGTCGTCGAAAATGACGTGGTACTGCGGTGATATGTACTGGGTGGAAGGGTTGAGGATGAGTGGCACATTGGTGGAGTGATGAGGTGAAAAGCCAACAAATATTCCTTGACGGGCCTTGCTATCCCATTTGGGAATGGATTTTCCATCTTGCAGCTTTGCATCCAAAACGTAAACGGGGCATCCGAATGCATGTGCACGGGGAAGGTGAGATTCGGGAAGCTTGATCTTGGTCCAAAGCTCTTCCGGGGTCTGCTCGGCACCGAAGTGAGGAATCTTGTTGTAAACCCAGACAGCATATTGCATCGCCAATGGCCACATGTCGATGAAGTTCCGTCCTGGCCAGTGAAGTGTGGCGTGCACCATGTTAGCTCTGGCCATATTTGAGACAGTGCCGATACTTCGTTCTGCGACACCATTTTGAAATTTGGCTCCAACGCCAGAAAAGGTCAGATCTTGGCCAAGTTCAGTGCAGTGGTCCTTGAATTCCTTCGAGCTGAATACTCCATTGTCCGAGTGGTACTTCTTGATCTTGACATTCACATCGCGAGCTTCCCGTTCTACCAAGAGTTTGCCACGAATCGTCTCTTCTGCTGAGGTAGAAGTCTGATGTTGTACAAATATAAAACCGGAGGCATGGTCCACGTATATTGTGCCACAAGTGTATCCATGTCGTGAACTACTCCATCCAGAATCAGCAGTGGCACGGCCCTTGACAGGAGAGATGTAGTGGTCGCAACTGATGCAATCGCCTGGCTGTAGGTCGTCGGTCTTGAGGGACATCTCCTTGTTGACAGCTGTTGTAGTTCGAACGGCGGGAGCACGGCGTTTCGCCTTTGCAATGCAACAAGCTGCGCACAAGAGATTCGCACAGACATTATCAGGCATCTTGTGGGAACATGGTAGGAATGGGCCATCTCTATATGGGACAAAATCGGATATGGTCTCATCTTTGCTCTTGCGCTTGTGTCGACAGAGGCTGTGTACTGTTGAAAGGGCGGCATGCGAGAGCTTGTGATGCCAAACTAATAACTCTTTCTTGGCGGCCGTAAGGTTTTGGTTGGATGCAGATGTGATCAATTTGGCCCAATCGTCTGCCGAATCGTCCTCCATGTTAAAGCAACGCGACCAAAAGCATGACTTATCTTTGCTGCTAAGAGGAAGTAGTGGGAGATTAGCTCGGCCATAGGGAGCTTCAAGTATGATACCGCCAGGGATCTTCAAAGTATACTTCAAGACGTCTTGGAAACCTTTTGTACCTTCAATGGACTTGATCATTGATTGAGGGCTCAATAGACGGACAGAGGCGTTAGGCATGTGGTAGGCTTTGAGCTCTAGCTCTACCTCGAGCCCATCTTTGTCAAGTACTTTCCACTTTACCATTCCTTCACCAGCGACCTTGTTGGAACCTGATAGGTCTTTTACCTTGACCTTGCTGTCAGAATACGTGATGAAATCCTCGCGGTGTGGGGAGATGCAGCAAGAGGCTCCAGAGTCAACGATCAACGGAGCATCAAATCCATCACATAATGAGTTGAACACTGACTCGTCTGCAGCGGGGAAGAACCATCGACCAGCACTAACGGAAATCTGCTGTCGACATTGCTCAAGGTGGACTGAGACGCGTCTCTTTTTTTTTAATTTTGATCTGATCATGACTCTGTCAATGCGTTCCGCCAGGAGAAGCCTCATACCTGCTGATGCGGGGTTGAATGACTTAATAAAGTTGTCCATACGGGGTTCCAACTCGTTTGATTCGGAACTATCTTCATCTTTCGGCGTAGCTGGGACTTCTTGAACGTTGAGAGCTGAGAAGGGATTCGGTATGGCATCTTCAATCTTCTCAGATTGACGTTTCCACTTTCGCCTATCCTTCCACCTGGGGCGCTCACCACGAAACGAAGCACGGGCAGAAAACGATAACTGTGGTGAGTCCGAGATGGAGATGCATTCAATTTCCGGCACGGCTTGCGTTGGAGTGTGCGGAATGCATAGAGAGAAGAGCAATAGTCTCCACCATTTCGACAAACCAATCTTGCATCGAGCCGTCAAAGGGTGGAATCGTTGTGGAGAAAGAGGTGGAGGCTGTGCTGTGGTCAACTTTGCAGTTTGATTTGGATCATCTTCGTCCGGGGACCATTCAGGGGCTGAAAGTAGACTGTTGATATCTTTGTGGAGGGTTGCAAGGCTGTTTGGCATGAACGATTCCAAGGCAACGGCTGGTACATCGATGGCGGCGAAGAGCGCTGCCTTGTAAATAATGCGGAGCAGGACCGGGAGGCACATGGAGCTCATCAAGAAGAAAGTGATCATGTCCGGTGGATCTGCGTGTGTAGGCGGTTCAACGGAGACGGACACAAACGTGTTGAAGATTAACCCGCTTTGGACGCAAACGACGCTGACAATGGCAAACATGACCCACTGGGCAAGCCAACTTGTGACAATGACGATGCATATAGAGCAACGCAGAACAAATGCGATGCCAGCCATTTCACATGCATAGAAGCTCCTGACGAGTGATGTCCCAACTTTCAGACATGGCGGGGTCGAGATATGTGCCCAATAGTCTGCTCTATCCGAGGGGTAGCTCCCTCTGCTTGCATTATCCATCAAACTGAATGCATAGTCCATAACTGAGAAACTGAAGTGGTATGCCGAGGATGTCATTGCTGCAATAGCACACCATTGGTAGACCAACGCATACCTGTGTGTTGTAATTAGCAGCATGCCGCAAAACCAAGGGAGATAGCATAACTGAATGCGTCGGATCATAGCTGCGTATAGTGTAGGATCTGGCTTAGGAGGCGGTCGGGTACGGTGTCCACAACGACCAGCGATGGCCTGCTTTGAAAGCAGTATTATTAACCATACAAGGTGGATCGTTGTTTTGAGGAAGTAAATAGTTGATGTGGTGATCCCTAGCCCGAGGAGTAGTGGGGATAGGATGAAGAACCACCAAGGTATTTGGAACGTTTTTGTTGAGTTAGGGCCGTCGACTAGACCAAATTTTAGTCGGCCCTGTAGTTTAAAAGCGATTCCAAGCTCATCGCAGCCAGAGCCATCGCTGGAGGGTCATTATCTTCATCTTTGTCTACCGCTTCTCGTTCAGGTTCTTCATCATCACATCCGTCAGTTGTCAAATTGACATGTTCAACAAAATCTTCCATGCTGGCCAGCATCTCGGCATCATCATCCTCAACACAATCAGCAAATGCCTGATAGACTCGTTTCTTGAAGTCTCCTACTTTATCAGACTTGATTCTTGGAGCACGGTGCTTGGAATTGCCATTCTTGCGGGCGATGCTGGGATTCGGCAAGGAAGTAAGTGACTGAGGCTTCCATGGCCTATCACGAATGCCCTGATCATGACAGTGTTTGGTCGGATGACCCTTCTTGCCACATTTCTCACATTCTTGACGGTCAAACCATGCTTGCCATGATTTGTTCGGTTGGAGGAATCCGTTAGCATCGGGAACTGCACGAGTTTCTTTATTGATGTTGGCTTTGAAGAAGGCACCTCCGGGTGATCTCGATGATAGAATCCATTTCTTGGAAGTTTGGAGAGATGTGAACTTCGTCTTGAGTTTTGTGACAAACTGATGGAGAATCTTGGTGTGGTCACCGCCCATGGATTGCACGTAAGCATCGAAGAGAGGACCTTCAACACTAGCCAACATTCCTTCAACAGTCTTGCGATATTCTGCAACGGCGCAGTACTTTTGGCCATTGAGCATGTGGCGGACGATATTGGATGGTACGTCACTAGTGGCCAACATGCTATGCACCGCAATGAAGCAGGAAAGGCTAATCCCAACATCCTCATGAGGAGTATCTGACAACTTGTATTCCTTGATGTAGTCCTGATAGAGCTCAACGTTTTCGAAAGTATTGGCATCGAGCGTGTCGACAAGGAGCTTGAAAAAGAGCACGCCGCCACGCTGAACTTCGGGGTATGATTCGTGAAGTTGGTTCAGCTGTAGCAAGAGATTGGGTTCGATTGAGAGCTGAAGGACGTCAAACAACCACTCGCTTGATTCGATGTCAGTGGGACTCATCCGCTCGTGAATGAACTGCTGGTAGGATGCCATCTGCTCAACAGACACAGAGCGATAGTTGGCCTGCTTACGAACATCAATGCGAGGTTGGCGTGCCACGTGTTCGATGTCGTGGAAGAATTGCGTGTTCGGTGTATCCGCCAAAATGTGTCCAACATCATAGCTGGCCATCCACTTGAGAAGACCCATCATAGCACATTTGGCCGCCAAGACTTGAGAACCAAGAGAAGCTGCACCGTCTTGATCCATAATCTTGGCGAAGTTCATTAGCCTAAACGTGTAATGGAGCTTGACCACCGAGCGCTCCTTGATTTTCCTTTTGTCGGCGTTGTTCAGGCCACCACGCTGAAAGCGGCTGAGCACGCACTTTCCCTGAGCCATCTCCGCCTGGGTACGAGGGGTGTCACGGAGGACCAATCCGTTGATCACGCGCGAGGTGGGAGGGGTGGAGGGAGGGGGAACAACGCTACCGGGGGCAGCCGCTCCATCAGCATTTGCGGCAGGCATCACTCCATGAGCCTTTAGGGCTAATTCCACCGCCTTTGCAGCCGCCACAGCTACAACATTAGAGAACTTCTGCATCCACTTCTCTTCTTCCTTGTCCTCTTCTTCCTTCCTAAGGCGCTCCGCTTCTTCCACTGGGTTCTTGGCCGTTCCAACAGCGGGAGGCTTCCTATCGCCATCGGTGGGGACAGAATCATCACCAACGTTTCGAACACTTTCGACGTAAGCTTCCGAGTTGAGAAGATCTTCGAGGCTGAATCCAGAGCCGTAGCCTTCTTTGCCAAGGCCGTAGTCCTCCTCTGCATAGGGAGGGCGGAAGCTAGCTGAGGTGCGAGCTGGGGCGCCGGGGTTGCTACCAGGGGCTTTGTTGAAGGGAGGGGTGTTGTCATCCATGATGCTATTTTGATAAAAATACAAGGTGAGATGATGACTTATCAAATTTGATTTCCGTTTCAACTTCCAAGCAACAGGCACCGAGTCAGGAACTGGGGGTGGTCGGGGCGCGGGGGTCCAACGAATCTCAGCGGCGTGCCTGGGCACTTTTGAAACCACTATTGGAGAATTGACGTTGTGTTGTGTCAGGAGGGAGATGATGATGATGATTACAATAATGGAGATTAGGGTGATGATTATGTGCATGGTTGATACAGTATGAATTCGCAGATGACTGTTGGCACAAAACAATAACGACGTGAAGGATTGGGTGTGGACAGCGCCAGATGACCGATATGTTGATTATTTGATGGTATGGACTGCGCCAGATGACCGATATGTTGATTATTTGATGGTATGGACTGCGCCAGTGGACTGCGCCAGGGAACCGGATGGTGTGGTCAGCGCCAGATGACCAAGCCGGGGTTGGGATCGTTGATGACCGCGCACCAAGCTCGAGCCCACAGTAAAACAGAATGAAGACAGCCTCAACACGCAGAATCGGCGTGAAAGGCGCTCATAACCTGTAAACTGAGAAGAAACCGCAATGCCGAGGCTGTCACGTACCTTGCTGGGTACTACTGGGAATAGATTGATAGACGAGTAAGCTAAACGATTGATTGCAACGAATCTCTAGATTATGAAGTCTATCAAACACATGATATGCATACTTTTCACAGTCAAAGAGCCAATCCGATGAGAATTCGGATTGGGACGAAAAAGACAGATGAGACATGCGGTTCGGACACGGACAGACGCGAGAAAACCAATGACACATGGCAATCGGGATACACACAGAGTGGGACCTTCAGTTCTCACTCAACAACCATGGTGTCTGAGCTTGAAGAGGTTCAGCATGAGGGGCGTCGTGTGCGGGAGGATCAGCATGATATGATACAAGCTCTGGAAACAAGGGTGCGTGAACAGACAGTGTTGCTACAAACGAATCAGGAAAAGATTGAAAAGTTGGAGGAGGTCATTGGTGACTTGAAGGCTAAACTCAAGCGTTGAGGTGGCAATTTGCTATGATACGAGGAAATTCGGAGTCCAATCATTCTGATCGAATGCGCAATTTCAATTCAATACCAATGATACCATAAGTACTAGATCTGAGGTGCTTTACTCGCAACGAAGTTCATCAATACTTTTATTCTCAACCCACCTTTATTCTCTGTTCGTAAGATGTCTGTGGTCTACTGAGTCATCTGAGCATCCTCCACCTCCAGTTCCACCACATCCACTCTCACAGCCTCTGCCAGAACCACTGTTGCCACCAGATAAAAATCGCCTAGGCCACCTGTTGAAGACACTGCTTCGCCTCTATCATGCGCAAAAGATGTCGAGTTACTTGCGGTTTGAGATGTCTTGCCATGACCAGATTCAATCTCTCTCTTCTTGCGCGAACCATGGCTCGGTCTTGTTTGCGTTGGACACATTTCGTCGGAGAAGATGAGATCCTGAAAGCCACAAAGCAGTGCAACAACAAGTATAGCAACAAAAAGGAAGATGAATAACCTAAAGCCGGGGTCGCTAATCATATCGAGTGCATTTACTTGTTTACTTGGATTTTATGAACACGTAGATTGTACCTTGATTTTCCAATTCTTGATCTTGGTGCCGACCATGTGAGTTCACACAAGTATCCGAAGAGGCAGCACGATAGTGGGCATTGATTTGTTGCTCTCGATTATACTATATCATATTCATATTATTTTCCGTCATCAGACCTCAGCTTCTTGTTTGCAGTCATACCATGATGATCTTCGTTTTCTGCGCTAGCATTGGCTAAAGCGCCCAGCATTTGTGGCGGGTTCGTAAGACTCGAGAACAGTGCCTCCTCATCCTGGCGCATCTTCAGCTCTTCTGTTGTCAATCGTTTGTCTTTGGCACCAAATATTCTGGTCAAACAACGGGTAAAGCAAATGTAGTATAAGAAGTAGTTATTTCATGAGAAAGTTTAATGTCAACAAAACATGACTCACTCCTCAAGCTCCAGCTCGAGCCTATCCTCAAATCCAGGACCAAAGTATAACTGCGCAATCTGCGTTGACTTCCCAATATCTCCGTTCGAAGAGCTATACAAACTTTTTACACTAGTTTCAGATATAGCTCTTTGTATATCTTTCACACTAAGCTGGTCTCCTCCAGAGAGCTCAGGCAAGACACCTTGTTTGGTCACGGCCTTGGATTGTTGTAAGCGTAAGACCACTGCCTATGATTCAAAACAAGCGGTAATATCAGTAGTGGTTATAGCACAAAAATAAGGACGACATGGAAACTCATACCTTCTCGACAATCTTGCCGAAAAAGTCATGGGCAAGATATCCAAGTGCTTGTGTTGTCTCTTCATCTGGAGGAGGTAATGCCGACATCGGCTCAAATCCAAGCCAGTGCAAAAAGACCACACTAGCAGGATGCAAGTTTGTCCACGTAGTTCGATTCTTTGCAACTCTTCCTTTCTGACGGGTAGAATTCGACTTTGCCCATTCTCTGCTTTCAGTACTTAACTCCTTCCGAGGCAAGAATGATCCTTTGCGCACATCGGCAAACATTATGTATTTGTCTGAATTCATCTTGTCTGTCCGAGCATCAAAGTTGCCCAATCTCTCATATAATCTGCTGCTACTTTCAATGCCGTTGTTATCTGTTTCATTGTTGCTCTCAACATTAGCTCTGTCTTCGTCGGGCTCTGCCAACTTCGGCATCTTGGTTTGATCACTGCTGCTTGCGCTGTAGGCATCGTGCATCTTCAGCCAAATAGAGTATCGGCAACAGACGAAGGTTTAAGTGATAAGGATCATACTATTCTACAGCAAAGAAAGTTAGAGATCTACTAACCTTTTTCCACCGCTGATAAGCATTCATTTCCTCCGGGAAAAGAACCTCTAAAGACTCTACATCAAAACCACAAGGAATCTCTCTTGTCCAATTCGGATTTAATGCACGAAATGACATTTCATTGTCAACAATAAGATCGGCTGATGCGACGGCACCCGTTGTTTTGTGACGATTCTTTTTGACAGCATGCATTCCGATATGCTCAACTGCCGATGCTCTAGCGTGGTGCCATTGATCTCTCAAACGACTAAATTATAATGTATCAGAAACAATACATATGTTCGGGTCGGCGTAAAATAACACAAGCATATCATTCTCATGATTATAAAACTCACCGATGTAAAGCTCTAGCATCAAGCACAGCCCTTTGCAAACTCAACCGTGCCCCCAACAGCGCAGCACTAACAACCTGAGGATGTGGCCGAGGTCCATCCCCGAACGTGATTAACATCTTTGACCCCATTTTGCCCATTGGGATATCTTCTAATGAGTCTTCGTAAACTTTGATGTTGTCGGCCAATGGTTTGATTCTCGGTCTGCCCCTGCCTCTCTTTTGGGGTGGCACTTGATGGATACTGTTGGCACTTGCAGCTGGTTTCTTCTGCGCATCGTCCTCATCATCAAAATCATAGTTATCTGTATCCAATACTATGCCATTTCCATTTGTATTGGATGGATGATTCGTAGATTCATTAGAAGCCGCTTGTGATGGGTCTTCGTTCTGATTTGCAACAGGTGGAATTATGGATGCCAATGCATTTTCTACTGCATCATTGCTGACCTCGCCACGGCTGTGAGCGATTACCAGCGACAGGATGTCATCGAAGCGGCTTTCTGCAGAGCCAGTCTCCATTATTAGCAATTAATTTAGCACAACGGCAGACGGCAAGATGATGGAGAGGAGAGAGAGAGAGTGGCTCCGCCCCGCCACCCGCCACTATGATTTTCTCCCGTCACAACTGACTCCCGCCTTCGCCTCCCGCAAGGAATGAAGTGCTGAAGAGAAACCCAGATGTTTTGTGACATCATGTGACTTTTCGAAGACATCGAACTTCCTTCGTGGTATCATTGTGTCAGTTGCAAGAATCGGTGTATTTTTCTCTTCATTACACCTTTCCCTCCACATAATATTACCGAGAATCCAAAATAATCTAAGTTCCCGGTAATTTTTATAAAATGTCAACAGGCTATCAGAACACAAATGAACATGAATGATGTCAACGAATTAAAGAAGCACTTACGTGTCAACAGGTGAAGGTCACAAATGTGACGCAACAACCTTCATCGACGCACCCCTCCCCACCACGGTGGGTTCAACATCAATCACCGCTCTCGAAGCGAAAAGAAGAGACAGGGAGCTCTCTCCCGGAACAACGCCATCACTCCTGCCACATCACAGCGATCGTACACCTTGATTATGGTGAAGACACGCAATGGTTCATTTCTTCTTTGATCTCAAGGTTGCGATGAAACACAATCATAACACAAGCCTCGAGATAGCCATGGCGGAAGCAAATCAATCCCAATCAATGGAAAGCATAGATCTAGCATTGAACAACAAAGACGAGGCCCGTCAGCTCAGCGGCACGTCGACATCACAGCTAGATGCCAATCTGATGGGCCTCCACGGCGTTCAGCCAACATTTGAACCGCTTAAAGTCTGCCTAGACGATGATTCCTCCATTGAAGATGGAGACGAAGACATGTTTGACGACGACGCCTTCTACTTTGGAGACGAAGACTTTCAAGCGCTTCTGTCACGAATCCCCGCCAAGGCGCCTGTATCTCCTCGAATATTGACATCATCAAACATGCATAATCAGAATTCATTTTTACCACTGCATCCTAGTAATGTAGGCTCGGCTACCGAGGCTTTGGTGAATGCCGAGCATGTACATTGTATAGATTCGGCGGCTTCGTCTACTACTGGTGGGTTGACTAGCGTCGGCCTGTCGTCTTCTTCAGGTGCGTATTATCTTGAGTGCTGTTTGCTTGACACCAGGTTTGTTGCGTCATCGTGGGTTGTCTCCTCGATGCTTTATGATGTTATGTGTTTGCGCATCTTCTCTTTGTTGTCTTTTGCAATTTGCAATTGTTTGATGCGATCTGCAGATTCATTCGCCCCATCAATTCGTGCTGTCAAATGTTCTTTGATTGAGATGGTTAATGTTAGCTGCGATGATGATGCGCCATCTCTCACCTGTTATGGTATGCGTGTGGTAACTGCTGCTGCCTTACTGGTTGAAACTCTACAAGCACCACACCTGACATCTGCATTTCCTTTGATTAGCCTCCTCTTTAGGAAATCTAACGCTGCTTAGTCAAGAATCTGCTCTGTCTCACATGAGTTCAAACTCATTATCCAAGAAACCCAAGTCCAAACGCCGTGTATCTCTACATAACGATGTAGCCGTAGTACCCATCCCATCACGAACTGACTACCCAAGCCTCGTCAAGGCACGAATATGGAGTTCAGCAACTGAGCTATACCAGAATGCAGCTCGAAATAGTATCGAGTTTGCATCGGAAGGGTGGAATTGGCGCAACGTTACTGAAGATGAAAAGATGATACTCTCTCCATCTGGAGAGCGAATCCATCCAATTCATCTGATGCATTCGAGAAGTCAAGGTCATTTAAATAATGTACCTCAAGAACATGATGATTGTAAAGTGCAAGCGAAAGTGGAAGAACTTGTCAGCATGGACACGGAAGTCATCTCAAGCTAAACACTGCACATATCATCACCAATTTTTGAACACAGCCAGGTCTTTATGGCCTTTCATCTAGGTTTACGTCTTAGCTATCAAGGCTCAGCTAATAAGGGCGTTGTATGTTTGCCTTGTCGCTTATGTTGATTATAGTTTGGTAACGCTGTATCAGTAATGAATTGTTAGTTGAAATACTCTGTGTTGCTTTTGACAGCTAAGAGTGTTGTTTTAATGTATAGCGTTTGATTCTTTATCCTTTTCAAACAACCTCATCTTCTAATTCAGCCCTTCTTTTGATTGTCAAACACCTCAACACCAAATTGTCCAATCTCAAAAAAGTTATCCGCCGAAACACCACCCAACAACCTCTCCTCCTCCTCCAGCCTCCTATAAACCATGTAATACTTCTCGTGACCAAACCTCCCCTCCCTCTCAACCTTTTTACCCTCCTCAGTCTCTTTCCTCATAACCTCCACACACGGATCCTCCTCCATCTCCTCTTCACTACACCGTACCAACAACGGATGACCATCGCACTTCTCCACATGCCAATCATACAAATCTTTCACATCGGTAATACAATACAATTTACCCCCCGGTTTCAATAAATAACAATATTCACTTAATAATCTCTCGGATATAATTCGACGTGGATGATTCTTCTTCTTGAAATGAGGATCGGGGAAACAAAAGAAGATTTTGTCTAAACTATTCTTGGGGAAATAATGGACTAAGTACTTCATTGCATTGGTTCGCATAACGGAACAATTTTGATATTGATCAGGATGTTCTTTACGATGGGCTAAGATACGGAGGCGGACGTATTCTGTGACTTTGGTACGGATTTCTAATCCTAATATGGTGTGATTGGGGAGTAATGGGGATAATGATATGGTTAGGCCGCCGAAACCGCAGCCTACATCGAGTACATTGGGTTTTACACGTGATGCATTGTGAAAGGAGGAGATGACATCGGATTGATCGTTGGTGGATGATTTAGATTCAAGTAGCGGATGGTTGGGGTAATGATCTTCGGTCCAATCGAATAGGTCAGGGCGGGCGGGGTATTCGAAGTTTTCGTTGAAGGAGAGAGGGTTGCAGTGGGCTCGGGATCGGTAGAAGCGCTTTTGGGGCATTTCGCCGTCGGCTGTTATGGGTTCTACTTCGCGGGTGCGTTTGGTGGACTGCTTGGGCATGGTTGCACTGTACTGTGGATAGAACTGTAGATGATCTGTTTGAGGAGCTGGCTTATTAGACTTGAGAGGTGAAATGTGATCTCTGGAAAACGGACAGGGTTTGTGGTTTGTGGTTGATCGCTTCGGGTCTCGATATAAAAGGGGCGTTACACCCCTTAATCTTACCATATGTCCTTAATTATGATAACACGCCAGAAGACGCCCCTTTTTATTTTCATCCCCATTGTATCGGGGCATTTTTCGCTCCACACCCACGAACCACACCACACACACTACCACACTACAACACTACCACACTACCACAACAATGGCATCGGAACAAGACGACTTCGGCCTCACATCCTACCAAGCCATCACAGCCCACCTCTCCCAATGGGGCGATTCGGCTCCTCCATCCACCTCCCGAAAATCAGCCCGCTCCAGCCTCAGCTCCAGCGGCACCCCCTTCCATGACGCCTACGAAACTGCCGTGGACATGGACATGATGCAAAGTCCCGAGACTCCTGCACGGCCTGTTAGAGACTTGGGACATGATGTCGATATGGAAGAAGATGAGGAGACGGATCGTGTGAGTGATAAGAATAAAGGTGGAGTGGAGACACCCATGCCTGTTAGATATGAACACGCCTTGGAGGAGAGTGCACATGATGATGATGATGATGATGTGCAGCAGCAGCAACAGCAGCAGGAACCAGTGTTTGTAGATGGTGTGGATCCCTATCAACCCTATCGTGATGCCTTGTTGTCCTATCTTCAAAATAGACAGCGTATCTCCAATTTATCATCTGCAGAAGAAGAAGAGAGCAGCAGCGGTCTTATGCAAATCGATGATGGTCGTGCAAAACCCATAACAACCGAAGACTCTGCTGCATTAGAAGACGCCGATATGAAATTCTTGGATGCACTCTCCTCCATTTGCTTCTCTCGCTCTGCCGAATTATCTACCGCCGATTGTCGCGAGGGGAATTTATGGGATCTAATGTCCTCCCTGCGATCTCGGGGATTGTCATCCTTGTTTTATCGTGTCAATGACGAATCATTGCCAGAGCTGATATTGAATGCCGATCCCAAAGAAATGATGGATGCATCTCCCGCTCAAGTTGTCAATGCCTGCCTCGGCAATACACAAGATAAACCTGCATCATTACCGATAGAACGTCTCAATGCCGCATTGGAATGGATCCAATCCTGTCATCATCGCAAATGGCAGACTATGATGTCACGCGATTACGTGACTAGCAATGACCCGTTGCTCCCCCCTCCTCGTCGTCGGACCATGTGGCCATCGACACTGGAGGCAATGAAGAAGAATGGTAGCAATACTACAACTCAAAACTTTTATCCGGATGCTCCACTTCTCGCGAGATCTAACTCCCCAACCTCATCGGCAGTGTTACCACTTGACCCATCCGACGAATCGGACGATGCCCGCCTCTTACGTGCTTGTTTCATCCTCATCCAAGCGGGTAGACATGAACAGGCTATTCAACTCACCAAAGACTGCGGACAGCCCTGGCGTTCTATTGCCTGGCTGGGGTGCGAACCGCTTGATGAATACGGGAATGGTAATCCAACAAGAAGGTTGTGGAAACGTACCGCTCGTAAGGTTCTGAGGCAAATGATGCAAACTGTGCATTGTGGTGAGGGAGTATCATCGAGGCTTCAGTCGGCGCAAGCGTACGAATGTGCGATATTGGCGATTTTATCAGAAGATGTGGAATCGGCATCGAGGAATCCCGCCTTTTGTTCGTGGGAGGATGGAGTGCATGCCATTTTGTCGGCAGAGAGGGGTCTTGTGGAAGAGAATGTGCTGTTGGCTCACGATGATGCCCGTGTAGATGCTGTTGGAGAGGGATGCTTTCCATATGCGGGGATGGAAGGCGGGAATGATGTGAGTTTGGGTGGATATGACGGTGATTTAGGTGCGGCTTTGCAAAAGCTGAATGTTTGGTCTGTGGATAAAGTTCGTGAGGGGAGTGGTGATGCATTTAGGAATGGGATGCAAGCCTTTTTGATTGGTCGCGAGGCTTTGAAGGAGTATATTGAAGAGATTGCATATATGGCACTGGATTTGAATGAGGATGATCATCCTGAGATCTTGCGATTTGCGGTGCATTTGGTTCTCTACGTGGACACTGTGCTTCCAGAGTTTGCATTTCAGTTGAGAATTCCTGAGAATAGGGCAAATGTTGCTGATTCCTTGCGTGAGGCGCTGCTGCTCAAATACGCAAACTATCTTTCGTCAATGCGAGAGCTTTGGAGTTATGTTCCGCTATACACCTCGTTGATGAGTGATGAAAATATTCTGGCTACATTCTCGGACTTTTTACTTCACGTGCACAATGATCAAGAACGTCAAATGCTGCTTGGTCAGGCTCGTGACTTCTTCCATAGTGGTTTTGATAGATGTGTGCTTAGGATTGTGGTCCGTGAAATGATTCAAAGTGATAAAGAGACGTGGCTTCGTGGAATTGGTGAAGATGCATCTCCTCCGGGAATTGCTCCTGCCGATGCTAGAATGATGAGATCGGTTCTCTGGCTGTGCTACTACGAAGAGCACCATCCAGACGCTCTTGTGTGTGCCAACATGTTGCTTCGTAGGTTTATGATCGAAGCCGAAAGTGACAATTATCACACCAAAAAGTATCTCCGTGCTTCCAAGTACTTCGTGTCACAAATTCTTCCACGAGATCTTGTTCAATCTGCAGGAGTACAATCCGAGCAGATGGGTGAAACTATTGCTGGATATCTCTCTCTGCAGACGATGCAAAATCTCCAGGCGGAGTTTTTGTCAATCAAACACTTTCTTCAAGCACACACCCACTATGTTAATTTCCTTGATGTCATCAGCAAGACTTCTCCGTGCCATCAAACTGAAAGTAAGACTGTCAAAGGTGCATCTAGTTATGAGACTGAAATCGCTCAGAAGATGGAAAGAAATGCATTCCGACAAAAGAAAACTGGTTTGTGCAAAATTGTCATTGAATATGCTACGAAAGCTTCAGATGCTTTAGTGACAGTTCTCACAGTTGGTGGAGGTTGGTTAGTTGATCAAACTCTAAATGGAGAGGATGAAACAGATGTGTCTGAGGAGGCCAGGTCTAGAGCAGATGACTTGCACCAGATTCGCTCGGTCTTTGTGCCAATGGCCATTTTTATGCTCCATGAGGTTTTGAACAAGACTGCCATGTGGATGGAACAAGTAGTGCATGACACTGTGGATCAGTTTGGAGATGCTAGTCCAGACATGCTGTTCACTTTGTTCTCTACATTTGATGATTCTGAAGAGGTTACGGCTAGAATGCTGAAAACTTCACCGGCCGCACCAGCATACTGGCACAAGAAAGCTGTTTCTATGGCGAGCATTGTGGCCAACGATGATCACGAGCTTCATGAAGCAGTCGGTGACAAGGATATCCAAAAATTGTTGGGGCTCGTGGCCGACTCACAAGTGAAGTACATTGAATGCTCGGATGCAGATGCCTTGTTCGACTTGTAAGCCAGTGGCCGTAAACATACATTTTTTACTAGTGAATAATGCGATCAAGTAAGTTGTTAGCATATGTTGACAGTCAAACAGTGCTATTAAGTAACTGTAAGGTCTTCTCATAAGCTAACATTCGGCTAGAAGTCACTAGCATAGCTCGAAAAGTAGATGGCCCAGCACCACTCCAAAATGCTTTAAAACCACCAGAGTTGTAAATTGACTGGACTGCAGCTTTCATGGTGATACGATCATGTTCATATCCTGATTGCAATCCTGCTTGCATTACAGTTTTGATTGTATCAAATGGATAGTTGTTGCATAACAAGTGGGAGATTGTTTTTAACATCACCATCACTAACCACTGTTGATCTATTCCTGATAGCATTTGTGATTCTGTCATACAAGCCTAAGTAAGCCATTGTGAACACTCCTTCTCTCGCAAGATGCGCTACGTGTCCAGAGTATAATGTTCTAGTGATGAATAAAACATCAACCTTCTTATCTCTTAGAACGTGTCTGAGAGTTGATAGTGCATTGTACCTGCTGGATTGAGTTCCTCTGGACAAAGATATCTGAGCTTAAATCTTGATAAAATCCATAGGTGTACTGATGCATGCTGTTGCAAATCCAGAAAAGAGACCAGCAACAAATGCTCCCAAATTTTGATCTAAATAGGCACTTTGATTCGCTACATCCTTCACTTTATCAAACACAGTGAACATTGCAGTATTCATAATGATTTGATTAGCCATTGGTGCCCCGATACCTCTGAATAGCCGTAGTACATTTCCTCTTGGCAATCGGGTTGTAACATCCGTGAAACTTACTTTGGATAGATGCTTATTTGTCTGCTGGTGGACTTTGATTGTATCTAGTGGATGGCCTAGAATAGTTGAAGAGCATCCAGCCGTAATAGAGTCTGCTGCACAATGCCACTGATTTTTTGTCATCTTGCTACTATTGCGCGTGCCTTCTTTCACTCTCTCATCGCTCATCCCATCGCAAATGAAAATGGCGGGAATCCTACCTCTCTCTCTCTCCCTCCTCTCTTTTCTCCTTCATCTTCGCTTTGCTCTCGGCGGCTCCTTTCAAGATGGCTCGGCTGGTACTGATTCTATTCCTCTCCGGGGCTGCTGGGTTTTCACTTAGAATCAACAGCTCGCCGAGACAGCAACTCAAATCTTCAACTGCGTTGAAGAATGATCTGCGTGATGAGATAGAACGTGCTGCCCAGCAAAGAGCCTATCATGACAAAGCTAAAGGTGGAGGTGTTGGTGAGACTGCTGCTGGTGCTATATTGGGAGGTCTTCTTGGGGGGCCCTTTGGTGCTTTGGTACGTGTTCCGCGCATTATCTTCATTTTTACATGCATCGCTCATGCTGCGCATGTAAATGTTGTCTCATGAACTCACTCATAATCGGCAACACCTTTGGCAGTTTGGAGCACAAATAGGTGCATCTTTTGGAAATGCACGAACCATAGACAAAGCTCGCATGGAAGAAATGAGACGCAAGGGCATCACACCAGAAATGCTTGAAATGGCAAATGAGGTTGGAGTGGCGCTAAAACAAACCACTGAAGGACTCAGAGCAACTCAGGACAGTGTGGAGACGCAACAACGCCTTGCTAAAACATTAGATAAACAATCTGAATCTATCTATGAACGTGCCAAGAGTGCAATTGAAAAGGGAGACGAGGAACAGGCTAGAAGGCTCCTGATGGAACGTGAAACAATCAAAGACAAATTGCTCAAAGTTCTCAAAACTTTGGCAGAAGATCGGAAACGACTTGCAGTTATGGAAACCAATGTAGAGGCATTAGAAGCTAGAGGCTTGGAAATTGAATCACTGCTAAGAAGAAGTGTGGGCGCTTCAGCTTTGAAGGATTCGGTGGGTAGTGGTTTTGCTTTGGAGCCAGAAGATCCACTATTACAAAAGTTTCGAGACTTGGGGATGTAAATAAATAAGTATTTACTATCGGTTTGGGCTTAGAAAACAATGAGTAGTAATAAGGTCTGACTTCAGTGAAATACAGTTCTGTGGACTTTTATTTGACTACTTGATGCAACAGCTTCGTTTGAAGTAAGCTCCAACTCCAGGAATCATATTGATTCATCGTCAGAAGTACCTTCACTGCCAACAGACTGCAAAATCTTCTTGACCGAGGACCGCTCTAAGAAATCATAGGGGTCTAGTCCACGTTCTTGCATTGCTTGCAGGTAATCATAGGCACTTTGGTATTGTTCTAAAGCAGTAAAGTAATTCACAAGAAGTGCAAAGCAGTCACCAGCCCTAATGATTTGGTTTGACTGAGGAGATATGAGATCATGGCAAAGATCTTCCAATGACAGCTGGTCCATTGTTTTGTATGTTTCTTGAGCATACTGAAACCACTCGATTGTTGATACTCTTTCGCCAATTAGTCGTTTGATTTCCTTGGCAGCAGCGCCGTTCAGTTGTGTAGTGATGGAAGATGCATCTTTGAGATACTGAACTGCTTTCTCGTAATCTCCACGTTGCTCCACACATGACTGTGACTGCGATATCAAGTAGGTGACGAGCTTGTCGTGTTTCTCTGCTGTGGTCAAAAAGTTAATGATAGACTTGGCGATAGTGTCATCTTCAGATGTCATATCCCTTTCAAACGATATACATACGGGCAAAAGTATTGTGTGGTGTGAGGTGAGAATTAAGCTAGAGGCGCATCCTAAAAGAAGAAACTGTAACTCACAACTTCTGCAAAGAACTAGCAGCTAATGCGTACACTGACTTGGAATCCAATTGATTGGCATATGAAATGATGGCACCGGGATTGCCTGTCCTGACAAGACACTTAAGTGCCAACTTGGTTTGGCCGCACCTCGAATAGAGGTCAGATGCTAGGAGGTAGTCCCTTTGCTCAAAACTTTTCTCTGCGATCATACACGCCAACTCATGTTTTTCCTTTTCACTTTCACATAGAAGAAGCATATTGGATGCAACATCCTGCGTTAGCTGCACGTTATGTTCAGAGCAAAATCGTAGACACGTTTGAGGATCTTTTGCGTTCGAGCACATTACAACATCTAGCATGAGATCTGTCTCTCCAGCTTGCTGAAGTTGTTGCAGAATCTTTTCTGATAAATCGGATGGAATTTCCTTGGACTCTTTGACGATTGAAACCAATACATCTGTAGCGTCTGAGTTCTCCTCTTTGTCAAGAATTGCCAAGCACAGTGAAAGTGCCTTTGACTCTTGACCAGACTTGGCATACAGCTTACAAGCATCAGATAGTAGACCCTTCTTCTCAAAGTAACGAGCACATGCAGATGCTTGTTCTGGGTTGCATTTCTGTGCGATTTCGAGTAGCTCCGAGTCAAGGCCGTCGGACATGGCAACTCGTATGGCGTGATTGAAAAGGCCTCCCATGGTGTACAAATGTACCGCCTCTCGACCAGTATAGAATCGGGCAAGAAAGTATGCAGCCGCAGCGTTTTCGCCTTCCTCTACCACACCACGTGCGGTCTCAAAGTTACCCTCGTTGCAATAGAGTTCCACTAGTTTCAAGTCATTGCCAGCCAATGCATAGTAATCACAAGCCTTGACGTGATCATTCAGTGATATGAAGTAATCTCCGAGCCAAGAGTACAGATCTTTTTCGTTCTGTTGAGAGACGAAATATTCGAGCTCGTCAAGTCGTCTCTCCTGCACAAGCTGCTTGAACTTGGCAGACTTTTTGGCGTCTTTGCCTAAAATACTCATGGCCATGTCGAGCTCTCCCTTGCTCTCGAGTGATCTCGCAAAGTTGTACCTTGTCAAGTCCAAGTGCAATCTATCATTTCCTTCGGCAACTTTCATCGCATCGTCCCACTGCCCAAGCTTTTGAAGGAGCTGGTTTAACAAGTCGTGCCGATTGCATTCGATGTAAAACTCCTTAGCGGTATCATAGAGACCAAACTGGATAGCAGCAAAGGCAAATGCACATTCAACTTCGGGCTCCTTCTGGGCAAGCTCGAATTCTGCGAGACCCTCTTGAGATGCAACGTTTGACAAGCACGATTTAACTAGGTCTAACCTCTTCATACTGATGCAGATTGGCGCAAGGTTTTTCCATGCATTTGGGCTTTTTACATATTGCAGCGCTTCCAGGCTTTTGTCAACGTCACCGATCGAGTAAAAGCTGAAATCGATCAATGCAGCTAGAACCAAAGGACTTTCGTCTTCCAATCCAACGAACCCGGTCATTGTTTGATTGTAAACCTTGCCATCCTCTTGAGCAAACAAAACGTAAGGTGCATCTACGCCCATCAAACGAGATGCTGGCGGGTGGTGAATGGTTTCTTGTTGATAGATCCCACCGCCCTCTTCGTCTACGAAACATAGTGTGGTAAAGCTATCGTTCGAGATACAATCATATCCTAGCAGTCTGGGCTCAGCTGGATCCCAACAGTGGAATAATGTATTAGCAGAGTTGTCGGAGTGGACTAACTTCAACTCGTTTCTGAGAGTGTTGTACACGAAAAGCCTCGATGCTCCATCATGTTTAGAAGCTATGGAGATCAATGAAGCATTGGCATTGCATTTTACAGAGAAATTTTCAGAGAAAATTTCTCCTATGGGATCGATGTCTTGTGCAAGTTCGTGCAGATTGAATGGGGGACATGGGCTGACGATTGAATCTGGATCCTTGACGTCAAATACTTTGAGAAAGCCATTTGATGTCACCACCACGAGATCATTATTCATGTTGATGTCACAGAGTAGTGGTTGGCCTTCATCATTGGAAAACTCCATCACATGTCGAGTATATCCTTCTGCCATGACAACCAGAGAGTTGCCACTTAGAATAAATAGGCTGTCTCTTGACATAGAAACAGACTTGACTGAGTCCAGCTGCAGGTCAGAGACGAGCTCTACGCCTGATTCCAATATTCTGTAAACCTGTACTAGAGATCCATTCCAAATGACTACTTGTCTGGACCCGCAGTCCAATCCGCTGATTGGTATAGAAGACGAAAGATTCAGCAGCTTATCACATCCTGAATGATCGATTATTACATTGTGAGCATCAGTTCGAATGGCAGCCGTGCCTTTGTTGTAAGCATGCAGCATCTGAGACATGTTCATGTTGGTAGGCTCCGAGCGCGTCTTTTACTCTAGCTAGAAAAGAGTGTGGATGAAAAATATCCGATATCCCTGAAGGACTCTTCCTGATCTTCCTCGGTGCTTGCTGAGCGGCAGGATCGTCACGTGTCTGGGTCGTGTCGCTATAAATTTGAGTGGTTTGTTTTAAAAAGGGACGAAAAATGTTTTCACGCTCCAATTGAAATTCTCACTCACTTGACCACACAATGCATGGGCGAGGACATGAATTTGCTCTGCCCGTGTAGTTCCAAAGCTAGCAAAGGACAAGTTCACGACGTGTCTGATTCGATGGATATGGGAGCCGGATCTTCGTTAGGAAAGGGCATGAATTTTCAAGGAAAGCCTCTCGACGCAAGCGATATCAAGGTGTGAACTTTCACATGATAATCTTTGTTACTCGTCACATCTTCTCGCGTTAAATGCACCATCTTAAACTTCCTTTCAGTCTTTGAAAGATGCCAAGGACGAGATTAGACGGCTTCGTCAAATCGCAAAGGAAGCTCTAACTAAGAATGACGAGCTCGAGCGAAAATGCTCGACGACGTCTTCTTCCTCTGGCGAACGATCTGCATCTACTGCGCGTCGCAACAAAAATGAAGCGCGTGCTGCAGTCATGGCTCACAGCATTGACAAGGATTTCGTCAAGATGACCGTTCCAAAGTCGGATATGGTTCGCAATCTGATCTATCATTCCATCAAGAGGAATATGCTTTTTAGAGCGTGCGCCGAGGAAGAGTTGCAAGATCTGATTGATGCATTTGACACGGCCACTTTCAAGGCTGGTGATACTGTCATTAAGCAAGGTGATGACGGTGATCTGTTCTTTGTTGTCGAGGAAGGAAAACTGGATATTCTGGTATCCAAAGACGGGGCCGGTTCGTCGGAAGAAATCATTGTCGGTGTTCCCTACACCTCTGGCTCGTCTTTCGGAGAACTGGCTCTCATGTACGGCTCGCCTCGAGCTGCAACTATCCGTGCCAATAGCGACTGTGTGCTTTGGTCATTGCATAGCCAACAATTCAAGGGCATCACCAAATCCCATAAGCAAAAGAGGGTAGAGATTATCATTGACACTATTCGCAAGGTCAAGATCGGAGGCAGCGTTTTGGGTGATGTATTGCACCCAGATGACATTGATGCCATGGCCCTCGCTACTGAATCTGATTCTTTTGAGAAGGGCACCGTGATTATCCGTCAGGGCGAAAGTGGGGACGCATTTTACATCATTGAAAGTGGAACTGTCGATGTCTTCAAGGCCGAGAACGGCGATGAAGCCATTGCTCATTTGACTAGCGGACATTTCTTTGGCGAAAAAGCATTGCTGTCAGAGGATGTTCGTCAAGCCACTTGCATTGCCTCCTCCGATGTTAAATGTCTCACCTTAATGAGAGAAGATTTCGTTAGAATGCTCGGTAACTTGCAAGACTTGATTGGTGGTGACCATCCTGTCTCCCCTTTGAATGTTGCCTCAGATCAAACGCAAAAGGTTGAAGAAGGCATAAAACAAATGACGCTGTCACACAGCTATGATCTGAGCGATTTGCAGGCGGGTCGTACCCTTGGCGTTGGAGCCTTTGGTCGAGTCAAGATTGTCAAGATCAAGCCTGGAAAGGTCCCCAAGCTGGGAAACCCCAATCAAACCTATGCCCTCAAGTGTCTCTCCAAGAGGTGCATTGTCGATTCCGGCCTCCAAGACCACGTCATTAACGAGAAAAAGATTATGGAAGAACTCAATCACCCCTTCATCCTTACATTCCATTGCGCCATGCAGGATGAGCATCAAATCTACTTTTTGCTAGAAGTCTTACTGGGAGGAGAGCTGTTCCGTACACTTCGTTGCGAAGGACAATTCCCAGAGAGCTGGAGTCGGTTCTATGCCGCATCTGTTATGTTGGCTTTTTGTCAAATCCATGGCAAAAAGATTGCCTATCGTGATTTGAAGCCAGAGGTAAGGTTGGCCCTCTGGGTATACTTTTTCTCCTAAATGCCATCTCATGTTTGCTCCTCCTCTATTATACTTAGAACCTGGTCATGGATGCCCAAGGATACTTAAAGATTGTAGATTTCGGTCTGGCCAAAAAGCTCGAGGGTGGAAAGACTTGGACTCTTTGCGGTACACCAGACTACCTTGCACCAGAAGTGATTCTGAACGAAGGCCATGATTGGGCAGTAGATTACTGGGCACTCGGTGTCTTGATTTACGAAATGACTGCCGGCACGCCTCCCTTTTACGCTGAAGACCCAATGGAAGTATATGAAAAGATTCTTTCGGGCCATATTACCATACCCTCGCACTTTAGCCGTGGCATAACTGAGCTCGTCAAGAAGCTTCTTAAAACCTACCAGTCCAAGCGTCTCGGCAGGACCAAGGGAGGTGCCAGTTCCGTCATGAAACAAAAGTGGTTTAGTGGATTTGATTGGAATTCATTACTGGAACGCAAGTTGGAGGTCCCCCTCAAGCCAGATGTAAAGGATTGCGAGGATGCAAGTAACTTTGACGAGTATGATGAGGAGGTTGACGATTTTGGCAAGCCCACGGGATGGAATCCAGTGCTTTAGATGCGCATCATACTATTCATCTCTCTTTATACACACGCAATAATGAGGTGTAGGCTCAAAGTTCATATGACCTAATGCAAGAAGTTAACTGGATCCTACCTTTGATCTTACTCTTGTTGTTTGAGTTACTTTGTTCTTCCCCTTCTATGAATCAGATATGATATGCAGTATATTGAACCCCCCGTACTTGTCCTTTCTAAGTTATATTTCCTGCTTCAATCCAATCTCAATCAAGCCTCTTGCATCAACGTTATAGCATCACCCTTCAACAAAATCCTCCCCACATCCGTCCTTTTCTCGGTCTTGGTGTCAATCTCTTGCGCTCCATCCAAAACAAAATTCATGTATTCATCAAATCCAATAATCTGTCCCTCGATTGCCATGCGGGTATCTTCGTAGAGCCAGATTTTGACTCTTGTCTTTTTCTGTGTGAAAGAGAACAGACATAAAAGATGAGATGATAATATATGATGTTTGGGGTACTTGATCCAGCTGTTCCAACAAGCACTTACATGAACACAAATAGACACATATTTGCACACATACAAGATACAAGACATGTAAACATCAACTCAACACATATAATATCACATTAATATACAAAAACAGCACAACAGCCGAAAGTGAACTAACACTTACCTGCAAATGCCCGAAGATGACATTGATGGGCAGGGTCATCACCTTTTTTACTTTTCTTGGCGGCATGGCTGAAATCTATTGTTATGAGATGATAATGCTATGAGTAATGGCGCAAGCAAAGGCCCTGGTGTGGGGTGTGTCGGTGAGGAGTGCGCGGCGGTCTCAGTTTCGGCTGGCGGTCTCTCCTGGTTTTTGTTTGAGGTCTCATGGCGTGTCCTGTTTACAGGCCTTTTGAAGCAAGCGTTGCCATTTTACAGGATTCTTTGTGGTGAAGTCACTATTAGCTCACGACAACTAGCTCACGACTCACGACACCATCACGCGAACCCAAGTTAAAACAACGCATAGCACATCATCTCTATCAAACCATGAGCAACAACAAACCACAAGGCGGAATCCTCCGCTCCAAAGCCAAAGCAAACAAAGCCGCAACCAACGGAGATCGCGCAGGCCACGTCTCCTTCTCATCCAACGTCCAAACATCAACCTTTCAACAAAGTGACGACGACGACGACGACGACGACGACGACGACGACGATGATGAAATCGACGTCCCCGCACAAACCAACAGCACCAACAACGAATACGACAGCGACGACGACGATGCCATACTAGCCACAGGCGAAGGTCTCTTTCTAAAATCACGAGATAATAACGACGACGATCAAGACCCAATAGACGAAGCCATTCACTCCACAAGTGAAATAGAACAGGCCAAACGCCGTAGAGGCGATGCACGTCACGCAGCCGAATTCGATACACCCACTCATGCAAATGATAGAAATCTATCTCTAATTACTGATACAAATGCCGACCCGGACGAATATCAATCCAACGCTGGCGGGAATGCATCCTGCCCTGTGGAACCGTTTAATATGGACGCTGAGAAAGAGGGGGGATTGGGATATTTCGACGGTGATACCTATGTCTTTCGGAAGAATAAGGTAGAAGGTGAAGAGGATGCCTGGTTGGATGGATTTGAGGATGAGAATGAAGAGGAAAATGCTGGGTCAAAGGGGGGATTGGATAGTATGAGCATTTGGAAGCCGAAGGATGATCGGAAAGGTGAAGCGACGACGAGTCGGAAGGCTACAAAGTATGTGAAAGAAGGTGCTAGTCAAGAAGAGATTGGTTCAAGATTAGTAACTTTGTTGGAAAATGAAGAGACTGCAATGATGGCATTGACTAGACATGGATCAACATTGCGTCAATTGCAAAATCAGGAAAGGGTGGCAAAGAAACATGGGAAGAAAGGAAAAGCCAAGTCTTCTGCTGATTCAGAAGATCACAAGGATGACAGTGTTGATCAACTCAAAGCCAGAATAAAGCAAGTGCGTGAAGTGGTAGAAGAATTGACAGAGTTGGCAGATGCACTCTTGTTTGAAGGTGAGGCAGATGCCTATGAATTAACAAAAGCAGATTGGATTCATCGATTCAAATTACATGGTGGTGTGAAACGACCACCTGAGACACAGTCTCTTGAGGAAAATATTGCAAAGAAACCGAGACATGACTATTTTGGT
The DNA here is from genome assembly GCA_036939935.1 of Cyclotella atomus. Lineage (NCBI taxonomy): Eukaryota > Bacillariophyta > Thalassiosirophyceae > Thalassiosirales > Thalassiosiraceae > Cyclotella > Cyclotella atomus. Next base: position 14,845 of record JALLPI010000010.1, on the reverse strand, counting down.
GTTGCTGCTGATTCGATCAATGAAGCAACAATACAAAATACTACAAAACCCCAACATGAATCAGTCATGTGGGAATACAAAGGAAATGAAGATGGAGTCATCCACGGTCCGTACACCAGTCAACAAATGCTTGAATGGACTTCGTGCGGGTACTTTGTTGGTGCTAGTGCTGTGGACATTCGACAAGTTGGTAAAAAAGCTGAAGAAGAGACGAATGTCGATGATTTAATGGCTGATCTGATGGAGGACGATGATGACGAAGAAAAGGCAGAAACGTCTAATGATTGGATGAGGTCTGATGCTGTTGATTTTAGTGCATATCTGTGATAAATCATCATGGCTTGGAATAGCTTAGCTTCTTTGCTATGAAATGAAATATGCACCTCTCAAAAGGTTTCAAGTTTCTCAAGCCTTTCGCTTCTTGCCAGAAACCTTGGCTTCTCCGCCTTTGGCTGCCAATGCCTTGACAGCATTCTCCTTGGCACCCCTGTACCGTGCCACAAATGGATCAATCTTGAACTTGCGCTTGCATCCAGCATAATTCATGTATCTAATTTTGCCAAAGATAGGTCGTTCTTTCCAACCCATGTCGTGTATTCCCATGATGGACCATCCTACGCCTACAAAGCCATTGGGATCATTGCCATCGTATGCATACCTGTCATTGAAATATTGAGCTGTTGCAAGTGCATAGGATGGTGACAATGTCCATTCCAAGATTTTCTTGGCCCAGTACATGCGCATCTTGAGGTGAATGGGTATATGAATATTACATGAGCTCACAATCATATCAAGGCAAGGCAATGTAGCAAACCAAACATGTACTTACAAAGCCATGCAGCCCTCCCTCTCTAACCAACTGCATCTGTCCGGCATTCCACAAATCATCATGCGTCTCGCCCCTCTCCAATTCCTTCCAAGTATACAAGTACTCTCGCTCATCCGAGGCATGTAATTCCAGACTATCACGAGCCCAATCAGCCGCTCCATCCAATGAATCATATCCATCAGGAGTGTAATACACAAAATTGTCGGATAGTTCACGGCGGACGACTCCTTCTTCGATAAAAGCTGCTGTACCATTGGAATGCTTTTTGAGAGCACGTACCTCTAAGGCAAGGCGTTGAAAGGAGATTTGACCGTAGTTGATGTATGGTGAGAGGTTGGTGCATACCGATTGATAGTTTGGGTCGTTGCGTAGACTGTCAAAGTTCTTGCTGCAAGATTAACGATTTGAATCATCCATATTGTCAGTCAATGCATCAGATGTAAGCGATATAGGATTAAAAGGTCAAGTTGTTTGAGTACTCACAGTCCCTGCTGTGTAGAACTACAAAACTCCTTCCATCTCTTCATGGCAGCCTCGTGACCAGCCACCATACCATCCACACTTTTGATACTTTCATCTAACTTCATGTAAGCCTTGTATGCCTCCCAATCATGCTCACCCTTACCCAAGTTCACATCTTCCACATGAGCATTTCCTTTAAACTCGGGGAAAGTACAACAATACCCACCAAAGACATTATGAATCTTGGGTCTCAATGTACGTGCCCCCACCTCACGTTTTGGAGAGGCAACCCAAACAGGAACTACATTGTGCGCATCCACTTGATACAATGGGATAGCATCTCCTTCCAACAATGGTGCAGTTTGTGTTTCGGTCCAGCATCTTGGGGCTCTAAGAGGTGACATATCGCATACTACAGCCAACGCCTCGTTAGAATTTGCATAATTGCAGATTGTTTCTCCAACTGCATCTCTCGATGCAGGACAAAGCACGTCAAAAGGAACTTGCACATCGATCAATTCCTCGGCGACAATTTTCAATCCATCCAATAAAAACACCCCATGACGTTCCGTCAAACTCATATCGGCAGGATTGGGAGGTGATCCATCCTCTCCCTCTGGAGCATCATCAGCAGGAGGAGGTGGCAACGTGTACACAACACGCAATGGGACCTTATTCTGAATAGCAATCGATTCTGCGAATAATAATGCCCAATTGTCAATGGTGCGGACATCGCGTATCATCCAATAGATTATGCATGGATTTTTGAATGATTCTTTGGAGCGAGGATTGGGTGTGGAGAGGGTGAGGAGCTTGGTGCGTGTTTGGTCGATGGATGTATTTTTGGAGAAGAGAGAATCGGGTGCATGTGGCACTGATGGGGTGTCATCTTTGGACTTTGCCATTTTTCTCTTTCGAGCCTTTGGAGAAGATGGTCCCGTGTCGTCACTGCTTTTGGCTGCGTCTAATTGCTGCGATAGATGGCGATACAGCGACGAGTGATGGCGTAGGTGTGAACTGAGATGAGGGCTGACGATTGCAAATGAAGGTGAGCGATGGAAGTTTGCAGTCAGCTTTTGAGTTGAATGAAATGCGGTTACGATCGATGGACGACTAAGCAGTGATGATGAATAGAGAGCATAAGTTAGAGGAAGGCATGGGCGCATTGCTTTTGCAAAAGTGAGAAGACTCTCCGGCTTACCTTTATAGTCAAAAACTATAAACTAACACAAACTATTGTTCAAATACACTCATGGACAGGTAATGAAGAGGTGCGAGAAAGAGAGAGGAACTACTATAGCACCAAGCTAGCACTTGGCCCAGCCCACTCCTCAAGCCAAAGCCGCACCATGAGAAAGCTCCTGAGACAACGATGGATAGCCGTCGTCCTATTTCTAACAGGATTTCTCCATCTTCTCATCGTACATCAGACATATCAACCGAATGAATATGTAAACCATGAAACTCCATTTCCATTCCACGCATCGGATGCGGATGTAGATGGGTTAACAATGAACCCAATGCTTTCCCCGCCTACACGAGTTGTTGTACTGGGAGAGCGTGAATCAGGCGTTGATCATGTAGTCGAGGTGATTGATAGTGCCTTTCAGTTGGATGTTTCGAAACATCCACATATCACTCGTCAGACACAATTAACGGAAGCCGAGCTCGAACACATATCCTCGCAAACTGATATCTTGTGGATCATAGTTGTCAGAACTCCGTGCGAATGGGCTGAGTCAATGCTGCAGCTCAAGAGAGATATGTGCGAAAAGAATAACGTGCTTCAAAATAAAGGACTGAAATCATGTAATGTTGATCAAGATAGCTACAACTTTCAATGGGATGATTGGTTAGATGTTGGACACGATGTAGAAGATATCATTCCAACTGAGAAGGGGACTACAATGAAACATCAACACATTTTTGAAATGAGACGTCAGAATCTTTTAATTCTACAACAATTTATGGAGCTGATACCAAGGCATGTGAAGATTGTTAGATATGGCGAATTTGAACTGAATCCCAATGCTCTTGTGAAAGACCTGGAGAAAGAATACAATTTTACACTAAACAAGGATCACATTCCAATCACAATGAACGCCAATTCAACTCCTTCGTTGTGTATGAATTATAGCAAGTGGAAAGAAGCACAAAATTTGATTGATTGGACGGTTGAGGGGTATTTTGGACATCATTCTTTAGATTGTCACTTGTGCTATGGTCAAGCTGATTCTATACCGAATGATGTAGATGCACCATCTATCATCTATTTGCTTGGTGAGTTTATCATAATGTGCATTGCAAGCAGGTTCCTATAACAATCTAACATTGCATTCAGGAGAGAGAAATTCCGGTACCACCTTTGTATCAGACACACTTGCAGAAGCATTCGATCCACCAAATTCCATGGGTAGCAAGTTAGAAAGGTTTTCATCTGGTATACCGGTGCTGCTTCATAAACATATGTTCAGACACGATTTGTTGAATGAGACAGAGTTGACAGAGATAAAGGCTAGGACGGATATTCTTTGGGTACTTGTCGTTCGATCTCCTTGTGATTGGTGTGTGATTATGTTGACAATTTGTGAATGCTTCATTCGTAGCAAGCATGATACACTTCCTCACGTTCACGTTGCTCAATGATACAGGGCTGAGGGCATGTTCAGAAAACCATATCATCTATGCCCTCCCAAGAATCCAGAAAGGTGTGGCCCAGACTCGGACCCAAATGAGAAAATATGGATGAATCAAAACAATGTGGTTGGAATACAGTTATTAGACTTCTTCACGACCTTTCCATGGGTAGACTGGGCGGAAAGTGTTCCGTTTTTGAGAAGCAGTACACATAATGAAGGTGATGAAGAAGTAAGTATTTCAAAGCCAAGTCTCGACTATAGTTACGAAAATGTCTTTGCTCTGAGGAAACATAAGTTACAAATCATGAAACAAGTTCTTGACGCGGTGCCAAAGAATGTAAAATTAGTGAGACTGAAAGAGATTGAACGGGCACCTGAAAAGTTCATACAGGTGAGCACGAATTGTATCATGTTGACTGTTCCATGTTATAGCAGACTTCTGATAGAGCATTGAAATACTAGGATGTTGCAACAGAATTCAATCTGCCAATCAGGCAAGGCTACAAATTACAAGTTCCAAGTGTTTTGACTCATTCAACAGCATGCTTAACACCCGAGGAGTGGGAGGCTGCAGAAGCTCAAATAGGTAGGATCACATAAAAATACCATCTGTCAATTGCGTCGAGGTTCTCATTCGACCATTTTATGTTTGTGTTGCATGTTCAACAGATTGGGAGCTGGATGGCGAGTTCGGTTTTAGCCCGTAAGTAATTATATTTATGTGGTGTAGCATATTTACGTCCTCAATGCTTGCTCATACCTCCTTCTTGGCATGCAGTTTCGATTGTAGAATGTGTTACGGCTATACCAAATCAAAACGCCTGTATAATAGAGTGATGGACTCTAACAAAGTAAAAAAGCTGCTGAAAGAGCAATCAGGGCAAGAAGAGCATGTTCCAAATAAGTCAGCGAAATCAAAGAAGACAAAAGCTCAAAAATAGCAACAAGTACTTAACAATGAGTTGCACGCTATTATAGCTAGCACTGTAATTATAAAGTAGTAGTCTATTGATCATGCATTGACAGTTGGTGTTGTTCGCTATGAACTTTCAATAAACGGAACTGGCTCATATCGCTCGCCTCTTCTGCCTCGCAATTCCATCAAAATACCTCTGACGAACTCCCGCAGCCACATGAACACCTGCAGAATTGCTAACATCAATTGTTTTGTTGTTGCATACGCGAAATTAGGAAACCAGCTAGCAGATGAAGCCAAAGGTGCAATGAATGCGGCATCTACTCCTATTGGTGACTTGTAAAGTGATTGATACCTTTGTCCTTCCCATAGTAACGCTTCCAGGTATGTAGGATTCAATAAGCCATGGTCTGTAACAGGATCTCCTACAGCAGATGTTGACACATCAAAATGACGAAATGACGAGTAGTTTCATTCATCTTTCTGAACAACATTAAACACCAGTTTCTGTAAAAGACTTACCAGTTCTTGATGCAAGAAATATAATCTCTTGTTCCATTCCACTACCAAATGAAAATCCTGTCCTCAAAGCTTTTACTGCAGCAGGCACAACATTCAATATAGGATCGTTCACCGCATAATAGTTGATGCATCTTGCAAATGGAAATTCAGACGTGCAAATGGTAGCAGCACCACCAAAACTGATAACTTCAATCCGTCTACATTCTTCCGGTCTCAATCTCTTTGCAGCTAGCCATGTAATCACCGATCCTTGCGAATGAGCAATGTGTATTACTTTGCCTGATTTTCCCACTTCAATCAACGCGTCGCGTAAATGATCAACTAAAGTGTCGACTTCTTTTGTCACTCGTCCCATCTGATGACCTGATGCTTGTATTCCATCTTTAACGAAACCAATATAATCTGATTCAGATGTCATGGCACTGGGATTGTGGCAGTAGTCGACTTTAACGTTGCCAAAGGCCGATGAAATGACGTAGGTTGGGTCTACCATGTGCTCAGGAAGATGAGCTATGCCATTGACCCATGTGAGCTTTGTGCGGCAAGGAAACAAATGTTTGGCTTTTGATGTGCATAGCAAGAGCACATAGAGACAGCATCGTAGTGTGCGGAGTTTGAACATTTCAAAAGATTTCAAAAGGGAGAAGAGAGGAGCGAGAGCGAAAGCGGAAAGAGAGAAAGAGGAGCGAGAAGCGAGACTGAATCAAAGGTATCTAAATTCTATTTGTAATGCAATACCTTTAGAGTTTGAAGAAGATTCATTTTGACACCTGAAGTATGGGAGATGATGAGACAAGAGACAAGTTCAAGCTAGTTCAAGTATGATCATGATGGACACGGAAGTGCTCGTTGTTACAGGCCTTGCCATTGCAGCTACAGCTCTCTGGCTCAGATGGAAATTCAGCGGTCAGCCCAGCGGCATGAACATTCCTGGGAATAACGGTCAATGGCCTTTCATAGGCGATACAATGAGACTTCTCAATCCTCGCACAATGGCCAGCTATCAAGTTTCTTGCAGAAAACGTTGGAACAGTCCAGTATGCCGAACATCAGTGCTCTTCAAGAAGTGTGTTTTCGTCTCAGGCAATGACAATATCAAAAAATTTGCAAGTGAAGAAATGTCCAAGAAAAACACACAAGCTTGCTTTCCTCCTCATCACCAAGCATTATTTGGAAAGCACAGTATACTCGTTACAAGTGGGGGAGAGCACGATAAAGTGAGGAAGGTTATAACCCCATTACTGCAGCCAAACCTATTCAAGAAGGAAATTGATATGGCAGCAGCTGCTTTTGTTGAGGATTGTCTCATCTCTTGCAAACAGAATCCAGATGAGTACATTCCTTTGGTACCTAAATTCAAACAATTTACTCTTCGGGCGGTACTTAGAATTGTTATGGGTGATGAACGTTGGGAAGAATGGTCAGAAACGAATACTAATAATATGATGATACTTCTTGAGGATTATGCAATTTGGAGCAAGGGTTTGTTGAGTGTCCCAACTGCCAACATCCCATTTACACCTGCTTACAGAGCCATGTCTGCTAGAGGCCGTATCAAATGTGTTTTGATGGAGGTCATTGAAGAAGAGAGGAAAGCATTGGAGCTGGAAAACAGACAATCGGTTGGTGCTTCATCTTTGAATAACGGTGTCAAAAGCTCTCTGATCCGGAGGCTTTTGAAGGAAGGCGAGAAGCATTCATTCATCACAGATGATCTCATTGTTGACAACGTTTTTACGTTTCTCTTTGCTGGAACGGACACCACTGCTTCAATCTTGACATCATCATTTTATGAGCTAGCAAAGAACCCGACTGTGTTGAACAGACTACAATCATGTGTCAACAGTGAGGTACAGGGTACTGAACACAAATCAGATGATGTGCTGCTTGCATTCATTTCGGAAGTACAACGATTTTATCCCGCAGCTCCATTCACAATGCGTGAGATCATTCGAGAAGGCATTAATATGGGAGATGAATTAGGCACTATACCACCCGGCTACCTTGCTACATATTCTATTGCTGGCACGTTATTAGATGATGAAACAACATATCCGAGACCACGTGAATTTGATCTAGATAGATGGCTAGCTCAGATTAAGCCACCTGTGTGTGCATTTGGAGGTGGCAATCGAATTTGCCCAGGTAGGTTTCTTGCGAATGCAGAAAGTCTTGCGTTACTTCGTTTAGTGTTGAGTAAAGAGCATGGGTTTGATTGGAAACTAAAGGAGGATCAAAACTTGGAGTTTCTTTACACTCCTGGTCACTTCCCTGTTGATGGTTTGCTGGCCAAAGTTAGGTATTGGAAATAGTAGTTAAATAATATAGTATGTATTGTCTTAGGTAATTGTATTATCAGCAGCTGCGTTCATGCACATGGTACTCATTTGTTTGCAATAGAGTTGTGTCAGATGCAGCTCCTTCAAATCATAACAAATGGCGGTCAAACCACTGTTTTATATTGAGCCAATGATCAGCTTCCGATGCAACTTTTTCTATGGCATGGTCGCAATCTTCGTATACCACTAATTTTGTTGGGATGCCCTTAGCCCTAAGAGCATGAAAGTATTCTATCCCTTGAGACGGAGGAACTCTCAAATCCTTCATGCCAAGCGCAATTAGAGTTGGAGCTTGCACTTTATCAATGTGTGCAATGGGACTCTTGTCCCACATGACTCCTAGCTCGTCTCTACTTGGAGGACGAAAGTTGGAGAACTTGTAGCTCCTGTGCAACGGTAGTCAGAATGTAAGAGAGGGTGACTGAATGTGTTGGTATGTTTCACACGAAAATAACCTTACCCTGCCCCCAGAGTCTCGATGTAGCACCAATCAGGTATGTCCGTAGCCGTAGCCATTGAGGCAATATTTGTACAGGGGTTCCTCATGGCCGCAACCTTGAATAAGTCTGGATGCTGTCCAACTAAATGGCCAGCAAGAAATCCACCATGAGAACCACCACAAACCCCAACTCGATTAGCATCTACCAAACCCGTATCGATGACTGCACGTGTTGCAGACACAACATCTTCAACATCAAGTGAGCCAGCATTACCAGCTAAACTCTCTAGTGCTGCTTGGCCGAAACCCGTAGATCCTCTAAAATTGACATGCAGAACAGCATAACCACCTTGTTTGCATAAAAATCCATAGCTCAACCCTGCTCTTTCATATGAAGTGGGCATGCAAGTATGTGGGCCGCCATGAGGCACAACAATCAATGGAACTTTTTCGTGTTGTGCTTGTTCAGGCAGCAGCAACACGCTGCCAATTGGTACATCTACATCTCCATGTGAAGGCTGAACGTTGATGATTTTGTAGCTATATCCTGTTCCTGGTTTGAAGCAGACATCTGCGCCTGATGACGTGCAAGAGAACGGAACCATATCTGCGATGACTTTTGAGGAGTGAATATCTGACCCATTATTGATGAAGTCTGGCTGCAAGTACCCTAAAATTGCCGGGCGATTTGCTTCACTTTGAGTGACAACGGCACCACCTCCTTCGGTAAAGCATAGAAAGCGTTGGCTAAGCTCCTCTTTGTGGCCACTACCATCAAGTAGATTAAAGTTGATGGGAGTAACAGAGCCATCAGTCAGTGAGATTGAAATAACCTTGGTAGTGCATCCCCATTCGGATGTAGTAACGATATGTTCCAAGTCAGAAGAAAAGCATTGCGCAGGTAGCTGATTAAACCATAGACCTGGGAACTGAATTCCTGAAATGACTTCAGATGTGCCTCTCTCGCCGGGCAATGAAACCACATCAACAACTACCCTTTGCGATTCTTTAACTATAGTTCCTACTGACACGTTCCAATCAGCTACATGCAAAGCCATGCATCCTCCATGAGTGTCAAAACCGTGTTTATTGCACAGGTAAGCCAGTTTTGCCTTGCCATCAACGATGGTAGAGAATCGAGGCGAGCGTGCAAGTCTTTCATCAGATGTGATGCATTCAAATTCACTGTCATCTGTCTTTTCTTCTGTGCCATCGTCCACGGAAGCCAGTCGACGAAGAAGTTCACTGACAGGTGAAGAATAAATCTTGCATGGCCTTTGAAAACAGTAGATGGCACCAAGTCGTCTTGGCATCTCCCCGCCTCCACCAGCATCCCACCCAGTGTAGACTACCGATTTTCCGCAGGAGCTGAATTGAGCCTGGCCAATTACATATCCACCATCATTAGATGATTCATTGTGCATCAATGGAGTATTGTTAATTGCACCGATCTTTCCAGTCTGTACATTGACACAAAACAATCCTAACAAGGCTGTTGTCGTGTATTTCTCTCCCCAAGTTTCACGTTTGCCGACTCCCAAAGTGTACTGTCCACCGACTGAAGCATCTTGGGATGGGCTGTCATCAAAAAAGGATGCAGTTTTGACGCTTGAAAGTTCGGCATTGTAAACGAGTACAGATTCGTCTGGACTCCAGGAGATGCCACCAAACCATTCAAAATCAGTACATACTGCTCCGTGTTTTTCCTTTGGAAGTACAATTCTTTTCGCCAGTCTGTGTCCACGATTTTCCCATATCTCAAAGACGGTACGTTTGGTTTCAGCCCCGCTATTTTCTACTGCCGGTATGCTTTCTTCAGTCAAAATGGCAAGTTTATCTCCTGATGGCGAAGGGATGCGAGCTTTGATTTTGGATGGTAGCTCAGTTGGAGGCGGGAGGAAGGTCTGTTGGCTGTCCTCTGTCAAGGGAATGTTGTATAAGAAGGACCGACGAGAGTTTGTGTCTATATCTCGTACAGAACGAGTAGCTGTTGGTATGGAGAGAATCTACGGTGAGCGACAATAATTATGATGCCCAAGCAACAATAAACAATGCTGTGAGTACTAACCTGTAACAATTCCATTTCTCGCATAGACACTCGATAAATCTACAGCTGCAGACACCATCTCATGATAGGCGTCTGCGTCACTCATCGTGCCTTCGTGCTCAGATGACATGCTGCTCTTGAACTTCTCGGTTGATACTGAATCTATTTTGCTATCGTTGTTGATGAATGCAAGGTGACGTCTTGCTGGCACAAATGAAAGCGATGAGTGTAGAGAAGGGCTGGCTGTAACAAACGAGATATTGGCTAATATGGAGACCAGAAGAACAGAGTTGATCATAATATCTCTGGTGCTGCTGATTCTGTTGATGGATTTGGGAGGGATGAAGAGGAAGAGGGACGAAGAGGGAAGGGGAGAGGAAGAATTGTTTTAACCTTAAAGGTACTAAAATTACTGTTGATACTATTTTACCTCTCTATTTATTTTTCCATTACCTTAGATGGGAGTGGCCTCCCACTAAAAGCAAGATGTGGGCGTCCATCAGCTACATCTCCTTGCTCTCGGCTACTATTGCTGCAGTCTCTGCGGCGAATTTGTCAACAGCATCGTCTGCAATTGTCGCGAAGCTGGCTAGTGATGTCGCATCAAAGATCTCATCTATTGCGTCTGAATCTTCAAATGAAAATGTTTCAAAGCGGTCCGAATTTTATGATGCGGCGATATCTCTCCAAGTGCAGAAGAACCAAGATCCTTACGTGAAATCATCGCCATTGAGTGTAGCTGCAGTTTGCTCCGATGGACTTGCAATGGTGACGCTGCATTATGGAGTTGATGATGATTGTATTGAAGACAATGAGTCCGAAGAAAAGTTAAAGATTGCAGACAACTCAGAAGAGACGCTTGCAATCAATGAACGCAATGATGATTTGATTGCTAAGATAGAGGGCAATGATGATTCTCGTTCTCAACTTCAATCATCAAAAGATAGATGGATGCGTGCATTTCGTGATTTGCCCATGTCAACTCGAGGTCCATTAAGAATCGAACAAGTGTACCATCACGGTGCGCCAATATCTCGACAAATGAATGGCATATCAAAACCACTGCCGCCGCCAATGGCCATATTGACAGCTGGATGGCGTACTGATGGCATGACTTTGGCTAGTGCTGCGAGAGATTTGATTGCAGAGGAGAGAATGTTGTACTGTCTGCCGCACTTGGCCATGTCGGATGAAAGATCTACTGATGTTTCAATCGCCAGTGACAATGAAAGCAAAAGGAAATACATCACTGAAAACACTGGTGGCAAAAAGAAAGACACCACCTCTAAACGAATTGAGACGATGAGGCCTTACTATGGAAGAAGAATAGCTGAAGGCTTATCCTACTATTTGGCAAAATGTGACTTTTCTGAAAGCGCCAGGTCTTTATCAACAGTTGGAATGCTGGCCGTTGGCAGTAACAATGTCAATGGAGTGGGAAGTATCTATTTAATAGATGCAACTGGGTCATATCGCGTACGAGCCCATGCCATCGGCGCTGGTGCTGCTGTTTTGAATCGAAGGATGGGGCGTATAGATTTTGGAGGTATGAATTGTCGAGAGGGGTTGAAAGTCTTGTTGAGACTGATCGCGGAAGAAGGGGGTCTTTCACATGACGGTTTTGCATCAGAGGATAACAAAGCAACCTCAAATATCAAAAGTGACAAAGCAGTTAGTGCTGTGCAGCAAGATATTAACATTGCATCCAAGAATAAGAATTCGGAGCTAAGATTATGGAATCTCTCAGAGAACATTGCGGTAGAATTGGCCGCAATACGAAGCAGTGAAGGGATGATGAATAGAGTACGCATTTCTGCATTAATGTCATAATACAAATAATATGTAAGCAAAATGAGTAAGAATCAAATGTGTATTGCAATATTTAATGAGACACTCACTTGAATTAAATTCATACAAGTATGAGCCCATAGCAAAAGTTTTCTTTTTGACTCGCCAGAGCAGTTTCAGTTGCATGCCAATTTTTATTTTTTAGTCACTTTTATCAAAAGTGGAGAGCATCTGTGTTTAGCAGGTGCAACGCCTCATCTCCTAAAAGTAGGAAATCTTCTCTGGAAAATGGGAAAGCAATTGTGTCATCAAAGAAGTCCAGGTCGAGGATACTGAAGTAACCATCACATTCTTTGGCATCCATCCCAAGACTTGCCCCGAACGTTTCAAGGCCTTCATCATTGACGCATTCAAGATGGATGATGACGCAATGGTCAAGCGTGAAGAAATTGCTGCTATTGAAAGAGGCGAATTCAACTTCGAAGACATCTACTTCAAACCCTCTGGCATAAAGTCCCTGAAACTTACCAACCCAGCAGATCAAGCAGCTTTTGGAACAACCAACCTTTAAAAAGGTGTGGTCATGGAAACACCTACCTCAAGGACTAGTATGATTCTGGCCTTCATAGATGCACAGTTACCAGTGGCACTCTCAAGACCGTCCTTGGCGCTGGGATTTGCCCCAAGAAAATCCCACAAGGTTGTTTGTCACAGCAGAACAGCAGGCGCTGGAAACAACTCAAGTGGGCAAATGACAGTCTCATTCCAACTCTTATGTCTCATACCTTCAAGGAATTTTGGACCCAATGATGAATGTTTGTACTGCCTGGCAAGATGGAATGAAAGGTTCGTCTCCAAATCAATGGAAGACAGTGAACCTACTTAGAATCATCATATTGATTGCCACCAAAGATGAAGAACCAGTCTTCTACTCAGCTTGCTTAACACTCACAGATCCCAACGCCGGCTCTCTCAGGATGGTTAGCTACAAGAAAGACAATATTCTTGTCATTTTCTCGAATATCATCACTGCCGCAGTCCCCTTCTTCTACTGGGTCATGTACGACAAATACCACCTTCATCCCTCATGCCTCAACAGAGTCCTCCTCATCACTGAGACTGAATGGAGCAGAGACACTTGGACAGGGACAGTTAGCACCCCTTTTGAAGATGATGGTGATTAATTCATCCAAGGCATCAATGAAGCACAATTTGAAATTGACATCTCTGCCCTTCTCCAGCCCCCTGCCAATAATAGTACTTTGTCTCAAATCACAGTTCACCCCCACCCCCTTTCTACTACCCAGTTCTGTCCCCAGACTCTGCAATTTTGCTCCAGCCAATATCACAGACTTCTCTCATTCAACCAGTTCTTTTTTGCGCCAAACTAGCTCCTACCGGCATCCAACTCTTCACTCCTGTCATCAGCCCATCCACCAATTGCCTTTGACTACCCTCCACAACTTTACGCTACTTTTCTTAGTAACACCACCCCAACCCACCAACATCATACTTGACAATTGACATCATCACATCATCAAGAACAGCACCACCGAGTATCTCTCCAATGCTCAACCTACCCATCATCCTCCTCCCCATCCTAACCCTGTCCATCCTTGTCATCATCAAAAGCACTGTTTTTACACTAACACTTCAAATTCATGCTTGGCAGCAAATCTACCTCCAAACACATAGCCCAATGATATCCAAATGGATCAAGAGCCTCAGCCCTCAGCCTACTACCCAAAACGGATCCTTCGACACAAAGAGAGACCACTTCTGGACCCTTGCAACCTCTACAAATGGTGTAAAGTATTCACAGAGTCTCACCCTGAGCTCATGGTCAAGTAACCGATTGAATACACCCATGACAAAGTAACCGCCCAAATCATAGCCACTTTATTACAGATACAATCCCTCAATTCAATGACATTGCTCCTAAACCACGTCAAGAACACCTCAAAAAAAGAAACAAGAAGCCTCATCCAAAGGTCTAGACTGAAAATCAACTGAAATTGCCAGCAGCACAAAGAAAAAGAAGAAAGTTTTGATATGCCCCCACCCCTTGGTGCCACAAAAGTGAGATTCCAACCGTCAATATTAGGGGATTTCATCAGGAACAGAGACCAAGTTCCTGTGACATTCCTTTCCTGCTCCTGGTTTCTGACTTTTCAACCCGGAACCAAAATCCAGAATTTCCAACTTAGGGGTATGTATTGAACAAGAAGACGAAGATGGTAGAATCACCATTATCAACAACAAGGAAGCTATTGAAGTTGAAGCAGTTGCTGCTAGGACCATCATCAAAGAGCACTACAAGCTTGCCTACTCAGCCCCAATCATGCATAACAACTTGTTGGGGGATGGGGTTGATGATGCCATTCCAAGAACTTAAAACTAAAGAAGAATAGTAATAAGTGGAATCTTTATCCAGTTGCATTCTAATAAGGTCTATCAAAGGGACTGTATAGCGGCGTTCCTGTTTTGCAGTCAATTGCTCTTCTGTGGTTTATGATAGCAGTAACAGCGAAGGAAAAGCAAGGCAATTGGCACACAGAAGAGCACAAGAGGGGCTGAACTGCTTCTGCCAACCGGTATTACTCAACTGTGGGCCCAGTTCTACCGCATCAGTGATGAAGAATTCTTTAATGATGTCCAGAAGGCCACATTTGACTGGAGTAGAGTATAGTACAAGCTACCAGTGACTCCCTAAGACAATCAAAAAGTTTATGGCGCATTCTGCCATTGAAATTTGTCCCACTCTCAAAAACTCCCACAACAAGGCATGTACATTGACCAGCCGCAGACGGAACTCCACTAGAGTGTTTGTAGAAACTTTTCCGCCCTAACTGTGGCAGTACATA
>JALLPI010000009.1:0-48763 GCA_036939935.1 Cyclotella atomus | reverse complement strand
ATTCGGAACCTAGTTCCGGGAGCTAGACCGATCGGAATTCCGCCGGAGTTTGCAACCTAGCTGGTGTGTCTGTTTATGGGGCTTTCTGGATTATGGCGGTAATGCGAGTTTTGCTGGTGTGGAGCACTCCGTCTACTAACACATGATAAAGTAATATTGTCTAACTTTTACAGGTGAAAACCGCCCATGAGGTCATTTCATTAGGTAAGTATTGCCTAAGTCAGAAAGAGTCATTGTCGTTACTATTGCCCCCACACTCTCTTCTTCAAATTGCCAAGACGTAAAAAGAGAGAGTGAAGAGATGAGACAATGACGAACACAAAACCATGAGGGATTGGTGGTGACCGCTTGTTTGACAGCTGTGTTTATTAGATGGACTAGAATATTATGACGATGACAATCACGCTGCAAAGTGCTAGCTTAATGTGCGCTTTGTGCTTACGAGATGTACTAATCATTACTGAATACTTAGAACATTGCAAATGTTGCTGAACTGTACCAAACGACAACTGTTCTTCTTCGCAGTTTTGCCAACCACACTACGAGCTACGAGATGTTGTCTATTGCATGCCTGCTCTGAAACGCCTCGATTATGCAGCCATCTGTTTTACTTTGATGCAAAATCTATCCACCGTCATTATTACACAACAAAAACAATCGGTTTGATTAGGATTGATCGATACTAACAAATACTGTACTAATAACATTGATTATGGAATATAATTGTGAATGTGCAATGTACATGTGCTCACTTCTCTGCAATGCCTCAATGAATGCGTGCCTCTTATACTTTAGATACACAATATACAATAATCCAGCACAGTTTTGTACAATGTTGGCAAATACATTGCATAAAATTTATGCTTCTAAATAATGACTGCCTCGTCTCCTTTTGATTGCAATGGATTGAGCTGCGGCCTTGACCAATCCTGGTATAGTTGTTGTTATGTCCGCACTTCAACTCCAACTTTTCCAGCTCATTTCTCCCTTGCCGCTTGCTGCATTGAAGTTAAAAGTTGATTATCATGTTAGCCACACAATAAGCCTGAGTTCATAGCGATTGTAGGCTTTGTGGGCAGGGACAAAGCAAATTTGTTGCGTGGGATGGCACGGGCTAGCTGCCTTGATGTCTGGAGTGTGTCCTACCTACACAACCACATGAACTCCCACAGATCTTCATAGATTATTGTGTGACTTTGCATTATTACTCTCTCTCTCTGTGTTTCATATAGTTGATTGTTACAGCCATGAGTCCTTTTATGCCTGTTGAAGAGCCATGCTGGACTCTGGACTCCCGGTTTCAGCGTCTGTCATGACCTCCAACGCCACCATCAACAACACACCACCTTGAGATGCGGAAGTAGGTGCTGCTATTTGCACACTACTGGAACAGAGGAGTTCACCGTGCCAATATTCTCTGTCACGAGACCTCCACCACCATGAGATCTGCCGTCACCATCCACGCCACACCAACTTGAGCTGAGGGAGTAGGTGCTACTATTCGCAGACTAATGCAACGAGGACGTTAGCAACGACCCACACGAACGGACCTTGGCATCGTTGGGGAGCTCGCGATGCCGGAGCACCACAGCGAGAGCCACATCTTGGGGCTGGCTGCTGCATCACCATGTTTGCGAGCTGGTGATATCTAGGCATGGTTGGATGGGGTGGATCTCTCTCTCTACCATAGAGAGATAGAGATAGAGGATCGATCGATGGATGGATCGATCCGTCTCTCTTCTCTCTCTCTCCCTTCTCTCTCTCTCTTGCAAAGAATAATGCAGTGAGCAATCACGGGTGATGACTCTTTTTGATGTTGGAGAGAGAAATGACTGTTCTACATACGTAGGAATCCTACTTTCAGTCTTTGAGAGGGCAAATGACTCACGGGTGGTTTCAACCCGTGCTTCGAAATAACAGGTAGAACCACGTAGAATCTGTACTGCACGTCTGAAAATGCGATAGAATGGGTGCTTTTCACCCGTGATTTGCTTCCCGCCGCTTTCAGTACCCCTTAAAATAGGCTTACTTTACCCGTAAAAGTGGTAGATGTATTAAATAATGACGTTACCTGTCACTAAATAGAATTGATTTAGATTTCAGATTCTGCTTTTGCCCTCGAATTTCAATTTCATTTTTAAATAACGTAGGCAGGAGACTCGTCTTCAACTTTCAACAAAGCACGCAACGGTTCGCTTGCTCATTCATCGTCCGAAAGAGCCGAAAGCCACCACCAAACCGTCTCAAGAAAACAGAACCAACCAAACGCAAATGTTAGGACTCACAGCCCTCCGCCATGCAGTGGTAAGCCCATTCCCATTCCCCCGATTGCTCTGAAAACGCCTGAAAACCAAAATATTGCTCACCTCTCGACTCTGTATCTTTTTAGCGACCAAGCACATCCATCCGTGCTCTCTCCACCGAATCACTCAAGGTAACGAACGTCAGGGGTGGTTCGTCAGCCAATGTGAAAGAGGAGAGGATTAAATATTTCAAGATCTATCGGTGAGTTCCGTAGTCGTTATATTGTATACTATTTCCCTGCTGTATCTTTTTTGGATTCTCAAAAAATTCTCTGCATTGGATATTGGAATTGACGCAGTTGGGATCCTGACCATCGTCAGAAGCCGGTAAGTCGAATTGCACGTCTATCAATAATTTGCCTATTCATGTTTATTATATTCCCGACTTTTAACAACATCCATCCATGTATATATTTTAGTACCTATCAACATATCCCGTAGACCTCAACAACTGCGGCCCAATGGTCCTCGATGCCCTCATTAAAATCAAATCCGAACAGGATCCAACATTGACATTCCGTCGTTCTTGCCGCGAGGGGATTTGCGGATCGTGTGCCATGAATATCAATGGGAGGAACACGTTAGCTTGTTTGTGTTATATTGAGCCGAAGGGGGAGAATGGGAAGAAGGCGAGCGGGGGAGATGTTATGAAGATTTATCCGCTGCCTCATATGTATGTTGTGAAAGATTTGGTGCCTGATATGGGGAACTGTGAGTATTTCTTGATTGGTTGGTTTTATATTGTGAGTGCACTTGGATGTTAACTGATTGTGCACTTATTGTACTTGTTTTAGTCTACGAGCAGTACCGTTCGATTGAGCCCTGGTTGCAGACCAAGGAGGGCAAGGCAGAGGGCCAAGCCGAGTTCCTTCAGACAAGAGAGGATCGTGCCAAGCTTGATGGCATGGTGAGTTTATTATGTCTGCAGATAACTTCTTTAGCAATGTATATCTTAATATTCCGACGCAACCTTTTCCTTTCTTGACGAACAAACATCAATTCACTCACACAAAACCGTCGGCTACTGAACACTTCTATCTGCACCAAATATCATTGATTGAATTTTCTACTTCAATCAGTACGAGTGTATTCGTAAGTAGCCGCATGTCTTGATCTGCCGCTAGATGTCTGCCTGACTCAGACAACCAGAACTCTTACGATATTCTCGCTCGTCCTTCATCGCATAGTCTGCGCCTGCTGCTCCACCGCATGTCCATCCTACTGGTGGAACGCCGACAAATACCTCGGACCCGCAGTACTCATGCAAGCTTATCGTTGGATTGAGGACTCTCGTGACGATTATGCTGACAAACGTTTGGCGGAGTTGGATGATGCATTCAAATTGTACCGTTGTCATACGATCATGAATTGTACTAAGGTTTGTCCTAAGCATTTGAATCCTGGGAAGGCCATTGGAAATATTAAGAAGAAACTTGCTGAGAAGTAAAGATGACGGATGGAGAAGACTGAGTTCGATCTTTAATTGAATGGTAGTTTTTGTGTAGATGTATGTTAAATAAAAAAGCTGTATCAGACGAATGCTTGCACTTCAGTAAAAGAATGTTCAATTGTAACTGACTGCTGTATCTCTAGCCCTTATTCATTGTTGAATTTAAATATATCAGTACTTTCAATTGGTTTACATCACCATCAGCCCTTTGAACTTATGGAGGGCTGCTCAGAAAGAAGCATTACACACGAGATCAATCTGAACCAGCATCCACAACACTAGATGCTTTCATGATGAAAACATCACCATCAGCACTTTTGAAGAGGGCATGGCTCTGCAGCTTGCCGTTTTTCCATTCACCTTCAATCACATCACCGTTCGCTAGCTTCTTCACTCCCCTACCATTTGGCTTTCTACCCAACCATCCGTCACACTCAATTTTGAACTCCTTTGCCGTCAGCATTCCCGTCCTTCCAAATACATTCAAGAACGGCTCCATTTGCACTTTTCCACACTCCTTTGCCGTTAGCCACCCCATTCTTCCAATGCACTCATGCACACTTCCACTTGCATATGTCATGATTCCTTTGCCGTTAGCCTTTCCATTCTTCCAAGTGCATTCAAACACATCTCCGTTTGCATACTTATAAACTCCTTTGCCATTAGCCACCCCATTCTTCCAAGTGAACTCAACCACATCTCCATTGTTCAACTTCTTTACTCCCTTGCCATTAGCTTCACCGTCTTTCCATCGTCAAATCCACCCTCGTACTTATCTCCATTTTCATATCTTGCAACTGTCTCAATACTGATGATTTTCTTCGCCCGTTCTCCAACAGGGGCTGAACTGGCCTTTCTCTTCGACAAAGCGTCGATAGAGGTAGGATCGTCTTCTTCAGCTCGTATGGAACGCCCCAGGTAGGTAGGGAGGTGTTGGGGGCAGTCTACATAGTGCTACGCAAAACCCATGTTAAGATATAAGTCATTACTTGAATAATATGAATGGATTCAAGATACCAATTACACTAGCTTTAATCCATCACGTCCTCCGTATCCTCCGTATCGTGTGCCTCCCTTCACCCAGTTCATTCCTTCCACTTCATAAGCAGCATCACACGTCTGGCTGAGCACTACCATACCAATAGCTCGATCATGGCGGATGAAGAGGAGCCATCAGACACTCTCAGCCTCCCAGAGCCCTCCTCCCAACCAAAGCCAGAGCAGCAGCCAGAAATTCTCCCTTCAACTCAGCCATCACCAGTCATTGATCTAACATCCGATGATGATGCCCCATCACCTCCGGCAGACATCACGCCCGAGCGTCCACCCAAACGCAGCCGATCCTCGCGTCGTTCCGTGCCACATCGTCATGTCAAGGCGTCCAAGAGCTCTGGTGTTGCTAGAAAAACAGACAATGACGAAGACGAAGCAGGAGATGTGCCAGAGTACGAGGCAGAGCACATCAATGGATACTTTGAGGTAGACGAGATATTAGACAGGAAGACTAGCAAGTATAGCAGCAAAGATGGAGTTAGGCAGGTGGTTGAATACTGTAAGTTATACGCTGTCAATGACATGAGATATACTTTCTATACTGATGTGCTCTCATTTCAGTTGTCAGCTGGAAGATTCCACAAGACTACACCGGACCAGCAGACTACTACAACCCATCATGGCTTGTGGCCGAATGTCTCAATCAACATTCGTTGGCTCAGGCGTTCAAGAAGTTTCCAATGGCTGCCGATCCTGAGAGGCGCAGTAGTAGTGAGACCGAGTGTACTGATGTCGAGTTGAAGACACCTGAATCAGAAGATTTGGTACTGAAGGAAGAAGATTTTAGTGATGATGATGACGATGACGATGATGAAAGCGAGGATGAAGGTGTAGAGGTTGTTGGATCTGATGAGTTACAGGAGCTTGAGTTGGGCGCTGATGTCAAAGTCGTTGACGAGAAAGATCCGGATGTTTCTCATCTTGAAAATAGTGGTGAGTTACATTACTTATGCTAGAGCATGACTCCATTTTCATTTGATCCATCAGTGCTGACAACCAAGTTAAACTTTTATTTTCAGACTATGAATCGCCCGGAACGGTGGAACTAGTCATCAATCGTTGCACCTTTAGAGTCGGCCAGTCTTTCTTCAGTGGCCCAGACGAGAGTTACGTCTACACAATTTCAATGATCCAACCAGTGCCCAAAAAGGCCACGTGTCTCAAGTATATGCGCATGTCCAAGACTTTTGTCTGTCCTGAAGGCGAAGAGGAGAGCTATGTGCTGGTTAGTGAAGAGTTTGTCATTGACTTGGCTAGTTTGACGTTACCATGTAGGCTTCCATTTAAGAGGTTTGATATGAGATATGAGCAGGACGATGAGAATCAGCGTGATTTTGCGTACTATAATGAGACTGGGAAGATTTTGCATCATCCTATGGGCAGACCTGCAGTTTGTGAGTACACGCAGATGATCGATTTGGCTTGTTTTCATCTCAGGTTAGCTGACTTGCATGTGTTGAACAACTTTGATCTTAGTGGATCTGTTTTCTGGCGCAGGCGGCATGTCGCTTGGCTTAGAGAAGTATTTCAATGTGAAATGGGTTGTAGACAATGACCACCTAGCAGCAGCCACTCTTCGAGCTAACAAGACCAACTCGGGCATGCAAATCTACACAGAAGACCTCAAAACATTCCTTAAGAAATCGTTTCAAGGCAATCCTTGCTACCCGAAAGCTGGCCAGGTAAGCCCATGTGACATCATGAAGTCATGAATATAAACTATCTCAATCCTAATGGCGATGGTATATAATGGTAATCGTAGGTTGATCACATTCACGCATCACCACCTTGTAAGGGTTTTAGCCGCGCTAATAGAAATGGAGGAAAGAATGACATGCTTAACAATAAGGTTAGTGCAATCTTACAACATATGATATACCCTTCGCATAATCACTCAAGTACAGCACTGTTTAGCAAACTTTGCTCTTCATGAAAGCAATTGTGCTCTTCCGTCCAAAGACTGTATCTTTTGAGAATGTCCCTGGTTTAGTTTTGGACGATTTCAAAGGCTACTTAAAGTCTGTTGTCAACAGCCTTTTGCATATGAAGTATCAAATCAGAGTTCAAGTATTAAGTTCTGAGAAATATGGTGATCCTCAGAAGCGTCGCAGGCTAATTCTTCTCGCGGCTCGCAATGATTGTAAGTTGCCCGATATGCCTGAGCCTACTCACGGAGTGGGTCTTCATCCAATTGTGACATCTAAGGATGTACTTCAAAAGTTTGAGAGGGATTCACCAACAAAATCAAGCTCATGTGGCGCATTATGCATTGGCGATACAGTTGTGTACAATCACATCATTCCGAAACACAAACCAGCAGCTGATGAATATGCATTGATTGAAGGTGAACCATCCAGGACTGTCCTTGCTCGTTCACGTCCTCATGTTCATTACAATGGTGAAAGATTCATCAGTGTCAGAGAGGCAGCTTGTCTACAATCGTTTCCAATCACCTACCGCTTTTATGGGTCTCTTGCCAGTCAATTATCACAGGTGGGCAATGCTGTGCCATTGAAATTGAGTACTGCTATCGCTAGAAGTGTTGCCATCGTTCACGGTTGTGCAGTGTAAGATAATGTAGTCGGCATTGTAACATTTCATAGTGGGGACGGATGAAAAAAAGTCTGGCAGGCACATGTTACAGTTGACTTACTTATGGGATTGACTTTAAAGAGCCATCATTCAAATGTAATTAAGACAATGTCGTTTCCAATCACCTACCGCTTTTATGGGTCTGTGGGTAATGCACACTCGGGTACATGAAAGTTTACTCATGATTAGATCTTCTAATATGATATGAACGTGTAGATAAAATGAATGAAAGATGCAACCCCAACCTTATTAATGCATGGAAAGCCCGTTCATGGTCAACATCAACGACCCCTTTTTTGACAACAGTCCTTGTCCATCTCCCTCAGACGATTTTGGCACATCTTAATCATGTATAAATTGCTGTCCCGGTTAAGTTGAGTACTGCTATCGCTAGAAGTGTTGCTGCTGTTCATGGTTGTGCAGTGTGACAGATTTTAGTCTGTGCGAGTTTATGGGTGAATTTAACATTGCACGGTGGGGTTTGGGTTGGGTGAAAAGGAGTCAAGCGATGGCACATGTTACAGTTAACTTATGGACTTAACATTAAAATCCAACATCTGTAACTAAGACAATGATTCGCTGAGTGTGAAGTATGTTACTGACGAAACGACAGCAACACCAAAGCCTCCAATCAACCATTGTCTGATTTCACTAGCATCAAATCCACCTATTCTTTGTCTGGAAAGTGCAACTTCCATCGCTGGTGGCATTATGAAAGCCAAAGTGCCCTGCGCCTATATAGCAACACAAACCTCGTTGTAAGAAACACATACGCAATCAAGTTGAAGAACGAGATAACAAGCCAGCTGAACTTACCACACCTCCTACAAGATTTGCAACAACTCCAAATCCACCAATCTGAGAAAGCCCAAAACAAGTTAATACTGCTCCAGCTGTTAATGCTGCACGTGACAATGCTAAACTTGAAGAATTGTCTTTTGTTGTTGTACTTTCATCACTTGCCAGTAATGCTTTCTCCAGGATTTGTCTACCACTGCTGAGCACTACAGGGAACGTAAACAGTAAATCCACGCAAAGAAGAATTTTCAAGGCACTCAAGTAAGGCCCATTGTCCAAATTTTGTAGCACCAAATCCTGCGTCTGATCTCCATAAAACCCCAGACATATAATTGCAAAGATAAGATTGATTATCCAAACTGTCGACACTGCGTAGCCCACGCTATCATTGTATTCCTCAGCTGGATTTTTCATTGAATTGACGATTGGAAATATCAAAAAGTTGACGCAGAATAGATAAGCAATGGTTCCAAACGATCCACCGAATGCATCATCCAGTGACTCAGGCCACATTCTAAGTTCCGTCACTGCTTCCAATGCATCGACTATTCCACCACCAGGATCCACTAATATGCCATATGCAAGCGTGACCAATATACCCCCGAGTACAGCTGTCACTCCCAAAGCGGAAGTAAATGCAAACATTCCATAATTCCTTACCAGTGACAATGGAAAGACAGCCAGAGCAGTGGATATCTCCCAGCTCACTTCTGATACATCGGGGAAGAAAGTATGTACAATATTGTTGGATTCTGTATCCATTGACAGTGAAGCCAATGTCTGCCCAATAAATGCAATGTATGTACTGCAAACTCCAAGAGATGCAGCTAAGGTCAACCCAAACACAAGATTGCTGGTTGATTTCCCTAATGACATTTCCGCAAGCTCCACATAACTCATTGGTGCCTCTCCTATAGTTTCAAGATACGAACGAGAATTGTTAATGCTCTGCATGGTCAATGTGGCCAGGTATGCACAAGCTGTTAATGCTAAAGTGCCACCCAACACTCCTTCTTTGAGGAATACGTGTGGTAATGCAAAGGAGCCTGCACCGCAGATGCATTTGCCAAGATTGGTAGCTGCCGATAGCTTGGTTTGTGTACCCGTTCTGCTGATCGGATCATTCACAGCACAGCTTTGGACGATATTGTCGCCTGTTAGACATGGTTCGTCATCAGTGAGGCTCGTAGAGGACTTGATATGCAAACAAATTGTGGGTTTGCTGATCTGGCAGCTGCCATAGCGGCCAGTTGAGATCGATGAACTTCTTTGTGGAACAAAGCCAACTGCAGATTGCAATAGAATAACAAGCAAGAGCGCTGCTGCTGCTGCTGCTGAGGTACGTCCGCCCATCTTCGTGTTGTCATACGTCATTCGGCTTTAAGCCTTTAGTGCAAACGAATTAGTGATAGAGTAAACTCTTGCATTTTATATAATCAGACATGTGGTTAATATTAAATAGTTTATATATGATATTTCAGTAGAGCTATCCCCTTGCCTGTCGGCAGTCAGCACACCACACTTCGCTCTCACCTCGAAGTTCCATTGCCGAAAGCATTATCGATATTATGGTTGCAAACAATGTCTTTCCCATTACATAAACTTAAGCTGTTCTTCTGTAGTCTTTTGCGCATGAGTATTTACGGTATTACTAAAATGAGAATAAGGCGGAGAGAATCGTATGCCATTGTCCAGTCAAACAGTGCCAACCCGACGGATTGGATCAATCATCACAGGCAATATCTTGATGTACAGTATTAAAGCAAAACAAAAGTTCCAGTTGAGGCATCCTTTGGCAAAAGACTCAAGATGTTGGATGTACCACTTCTAAGTCTCTCTAGTCCCATTGATTTGGCCGGTGCTTGCACAATGATCCGTCAGGGCAATGGTCTTGACACAAATCATGGTTGCGGCACGACTTTCTGTCACCAGATCGATCGAAGGTCGTACCAGTTACTTCTCGGAAGGTGCATCCACCCCTATAAGGAGGAAAACGTTAGTTCAAAAACGTCGTTTCGTCATTCTATAGAGCTAATCTTCTTGCCTGTCGCAGTCATCCTTACTGCTGCACCTATCGCCATTGCGGCACGTCTTGAATCGTCGAGTATAACCTGCACGAGGTACTCCACGGGTTGTACGATAAGCGCACACACCTCTAATTTGTGAGAATGTATGAGAATTGAAGATACACAATGACAATAGAGTAATGTCGAAACAAAAGGCGCTTACACGTCGCAGTCATACTCATCATCGCATTCTTCACCATTTGGACAAGTCTTGATATTGGTTGGGAAGTCCCTGTTGGTGACATATCCACGTCGCGTGCGGAATTCACAGTAGTCGCTGAAAGTACAAATCAGTGAGGTGTATTCCCAGCGATCAAACAAAGTAAATACACAGCACACTATTCTTACCCGTTCTTGGGGTCACAATCACTATCGCGGTAACAAATGTAGCCGTCCTCGCAGGTCCTTACATCAGTGCGAAAGCGGAGATTGCGATGGTAGTACTCGTCTAGATCATTGTCAATAGCAATGTCACGATCCGCCGCTTCTTCGAACTCAAATGCCCCAGCGATGCAAAGGAGTGAAATTAGCAGATAGATAATATTCTTCATCACTGTATGTGTTGTTCACTTGTATTTGTCAATGTAGATCTCTTCTACTTCGTTGATCATTTTATGAGCAGACAACTCTGCATTGCAACCATCATATATGTTGGGTTCTCATTACGCATGACTCATTGTATTCTCTTCAAATCAAACCAAGACGCTCAGACGTGATAGTTAAACTAACTGCTGCCCAAGATCAATCCTTTGAGGCAGCACCAGCACGTGCCATGCTATTGTATCTGTCATTGATGAAAAATGTGATCGAATATATGTGGGAGTCAATAGAAGAATTCGCAGGTTAGTGTGACTGAAGAGTAGGTGTCATTGCTACCCTTGAAGCACTCATTCGTCTCTTCACTCACAATCACAGGTCTCATTCACTTGGCAGCAAATTACAGAAGACATCTCAGGCAAACTCTCAAAAAATGTGTAGGTAGATAAACTGAAACTATCATAGTATTTGTCGTAGGGCAGAATTGTAGCAATAATAAAACTCACTGTCATATAAATCAGTTGACAAAAAGTACTTTAAGACTTACCAAGCTGATACTTCCTCAGATTTTTATCATTACGTTAAGCAGTACATTCGCTTGCATCTATCAACAGCTGAGGCACCACCTATTAGTTCAATGAACATGGGCAGTGTTGTAAGAATTTGGCAGTGTACTAATAAGCATAGAGTTGAAACGGTTCAGTTGTAACATATGAAGTCTATTGATTTATGTACAATCAGTCTATCAAACACAAAATTTTATAGTTTCAAACAGGAGTTTGAAGTCTTGTAAGATATTTCCAGCACAGTAATGAACATCTACAAGATCACACAGATTCACTACCCAGCAAAAGCGAATCATATCTACTGATTCAATTCCTGATGATGCTCAGCCCAATTACTACTAATCAAATCCAACATCTGATCCGCTGTAATAGTACAATCGTCCTCTCTCCCAATAGGACAAGACCCAACTTCACTGACAATGCCTTGAATTTCGGAACGCGACATTTTATGACCTGCGCCGATGTTTTGAAGGACCGATTCGATACCCGAGGCTGAGACGGCGTTGGCCGGTGATGAGTTGAGTTGACGTGAAGTCATGGATGAAGCTACCTTGACGATGTCTTTGCGGAAGCGTTTGGGAAACTCTTGTGAATAGCTGCAGTGAGAAATGGTTGCAATGCGGAAGTAAGTTGTACTGTGTTTGATGAGCGCATTGGATGTGAACTAGATCATGATGTGCACGTACTTCTTTTGTCTGTACTCTTCCAGAATGGTATTGAGCTTATCTACTGAGGAAGCACATGCCATTGATAGCTGTCTACTTGACATGCTGGCCGCAGGAGATGCGGCGATACGAAGAGATGATAAAGCTACAGAGATCATTGTCGATTTGCAAATAATAGAGATGTATGATGTCAGTATGTCAAGCATTTATGAGCGAGACTGTCGATACCATACACGAGACTTCAGAAACTGACTGTCAACATGCATTGGATTGGAGATGTATGTCAAGCTTTTATGAGCGAGACTGTCGATACACGAGACTTCAGAAACTGACTGTCAACATGCATTGGATTGGCCCTCTCCGATTGTTCTTGCATTCAACAGTTGCGGTTCATTTCTGATCGTTCACGCCGCGACAGCACCAACAGCAACACAAGAATCAACGGGCGGGGCTGTTTCAGTGATGTGTTTTGCCGTTGTGGAATTCTGGCTGATGTCGCTGTTGCTTCTCGGCCAAAAACTGGAAGAGGGCGGGAGAGGTCAAAAGATACTTTTGGATTCCCGTTGTGTCACCGTGAGCTAAAATCCCTCACTCCTCACTTTTCACTCCCCAAATAATACTCACTTTTCACTTTTTCAAACGTCGCCATGTCGGCCCATCAAAAGCTCTCAATACAGCACCACCTCGCCTCAATTCTCAGCCTGAGCCCCACAGACGATGAGGATTACATATCAGAAATTCTCGACCAGCTGCTGTCGATAGAAAGTGCAGAAGATGTAGCTGAATACTTAGGCAATTTCGTCGCCGACGAAGCAGCAGGTGATGTTGCTCTGTTTGTGGAGGAGCTAGGATGGTTCAAGTCTGGTCCAATGGCTGCGTCTACACAAGCTGAAGGTACAGCGAAGACAGAAGAAAAGAAACAAAACATGCAGGCGCCATCATCGGGAAATAGAATCCTTGATGAGGGAGCGGCGCAAAGAGAAGAAATTAGATTACGCGAGTTAGAAGCTAGAGAGAAACAACGAATGGAGCAAGAAAGATTGCGTATGAAAAAGGAAGATGAAGAAATGCGTCGTCAAAGAGAAGCAGAGAGTAAAAATGTGATTCAATCAGTTGAGTCAAAATTCAAATGGGAAAAGAATGTGGAATCAAGTAGTTCAGCTATTAGGAATGCAAATCAGACTGCGCCGAAGCCAATAGACAAAGGCAAACAACCCACAAAGATGAATACAACTCAGCAGACTACAACTCCAACTACAAAGAAAGTCGATACAATGCCATCAAAACCACTCAAAGGTACACCAAAATCAATCTGCGGATGTTTCGGCAACAAGCATGCACCATTAACAAACTGCCTCCACTGCGGACGAATCTCCTGTGAACGAGAAGGATACGACTACTGCCCATTTTGCAATCACTTAATCACACAATTCATGCCCAGTAGCAACAGCAAGCACGACTCTGCATTGGCTCACAAGGAACGACTATTAGAGTATGATAGAACATCAGTAAGTCGTACACATGTTCATGATGATCAAGAGGATTACTTTGTGACACAGTCGAGTATGTGGAGTTCAGCTCAAGAACAAGAAGAGGCGAGTGCTTTGGAGGAAGAGCGGAGGAAGAAGGTGCATCAGAGAGGAAGTCAAAAGTTGGATATCAATTTCTGAAATTAATTAAGTTCTATTTTAATCAACTTCATTTGTCACTGAACTATAGTAAACTTTCTATGAAGGAGGTCGGATTGTGTATTTCCAAACCACCAATCTGTTCCTCTCTATCAATAACTTCATCACTACTCATTGCATCATACTTAGCTTCACCAATCAATCGAGCCCGATCCTCATCTAATACGCTACCCGTAACTCTGTCCAAACCACACGCATCTCTCAAGTTCTCATCTAACAAATGACTAGGTCTTACATTTCCCAAAGATTTAATCACATTTCTTCTGGCATTTGGATTCATTGACTCCATTGCATCTACCAAAAGCTTTGCTTTTCCGCGGTGCAAGTCATCTTGTGACCCACAAAGATTGCATGGTAGTATTGGGAATTTCATCTGTTTTGCAAACTCTGCAATATCACTTTCAGTGCAAGTTATCAGTGGTCTAAGTATATGCACATTTCTTGACGAAGAGAAATACCTTGCCGGCATTGCCTTCATCGAACCACCGTGAATCATATTCAGTAGTAATGTTTGCATGGCATCATCGCCGTGATGCCCCAAGGCAATCTTGTTACATCCAAGCTCATGGGCAATTGAATATAGAATGCCCCTTCGCAATCGACTGCACAAACTGCAATATGCTTTGTTTTCGGGCGTTTTATCCGTCACAATGGAGTACGTGTCTTCTGTGACAATTTTGTACTCAACACCAAGCTTGTCAAACCAATCAATAAGTTTTCTGCCATCGTATCCCGGCTGCATCTGATTTAAATGTACAGCTACCAGATCAAAAGGTGTTCCAATTGAAGCTAGTCTGTTTTGCATTTGCATAAGGAGATGAAGCAAGGTTGCAGAATCTTTGCCGCCGGATACACATACCATAATCCTATCATTGGGCTCTAGCATTGAGTAGCGTAGTGATACATGCCGAAGAGATTTTAGTAGACGAGATTGGATCTTCTCTACCTCTGGCGATAACTGGTCGTTGTTTGATGTGTTTGATGCCATTAGAAGATGTTTTGCTCGCGTGGATATACCATTGACAGTTGTGGAGAATGAAGCAACTGAAACGAACATAAATATCGAAATACAAAGCTGGAACGATCTAAGAATCGCCCTCATATTCGCAAACTGAGTGATAGGTACTGTCAGCACAAGGAAGGTTGATATTAGCGGAGGGGTATTGTGATTTGTGATGGAGACAACAACAAGCAGTCTCGGCGTTCCTTCTTGACTAAAAATGGCGGGAGCAGCTGCAGAGAAGGTCACTGCAATAGAAGAAATAATACATTTCATAATTAGTTTCTTATGGTAAAAGATGACATGACCATACCACCACCTCCTGAATTGTGTCCTAACGGAGGAGTTGGATTCATACCAGGTACATTCGCCAGACCTTATCATAGAGAAGAGCATTGTCAGATAGTGAGATCATACAAAACACTGACAAATCAAAATCATTACAACTTACCAGCACCAACATTAGCCCTTCTAGGACCATGTTTATGATCATCAATACTACATCTATAAAATGTAACACTGCTAGTACTATTGACATCAGCCACACAACCCGCATTCATGGTCCCACCAATATTCCCTCCTTCCATATTGATAGTGCCTATAGGATTATTCTTGGATGCCACTACCCCTCCTGAGTTATAGAGCCAGTGACAATCTTGAAAGGAGGCGGTGGCGCCATGATGGTGCAATGTGAGACTTGAGGTGGTGGCTCCTTTAAATGTGATGCCCTTGGCCAAAACATTACAATTTGAGTTTAGGATTGAATGGATAGACTCGTGATGTCTGCAATTCGAATACTGAACATGCTATTTCTTTCTTACCTTGATCCAAACATTACGTGCATGTGGGCCAAACGAGAAGTGAGTCCCCGGTAAATCAACCAAACATCTATCGCATTCGATGGTAATATCTTCGGCATTGATGAATATAGAAGATAATTTGTTCTTGCTAGGTTTGTATATGCTCTTTTGCTCTTGAACCACAAACGAAGTAAGCCACGCCAAAAGAGACTGTCGCGGAGGATGCCTCTGATTCAATTTGGCACCAGGACAAATCACAAATGGATCAGGAATAGGAAATATCGGTTCTTCTAACTCTGGATCCTCGAGCGACATGACCAAATATTTGTTCCATCGCAAAAAGTCTTCTGCCGCCAGTGCATTCGTTTCCGAAATGGCATCACGCAATGTAAACCAGTTATCGAATCCCATTGTCCTTCCATCTGGGCAAAGTTTTGGCAGTACAACTGGCTTTCTTGGCAACAGTGACGAAGCTTCCCCATCTTGTGCACCAACCGCGGCACTATCGCTCTTTATCCCAAACACATCCTCTTCAAACACTGCAACGTCATCTTCACTAAATGGAGTCTGAATAATAACCTCTCCCTCAACCATCATTCTTCTCAAGACTTCATGTTCCACTGTATCATGAAGATCGGTAGGATGAATCAAATCAATCCGACTCTGCTCCATTCGTTTCAATCTCTCTCCTTCTGCCAGTGTCGATTGGCGTAGTTTGGCATATTCGTGAATCACATGGGGTATCCACACTAGCATGGGTAGAAAGGTCGCCAGGAGGAATAAGAGGGCGACGTTGAGGTTGGAGAAGAGTGGATCGCCGAAGAAACGTTGGCAAAAGTCTTCTTGGTCGTCTGATGGAGGAGGAATATTAGTGTCGTCGGTGTTTGATGTGTTTTGCAGTGGGGGCGGCGATTTTTGGGTGCTGCCGCCACTGCTTGTGTTTTGAGAGCTGGAGGTGGGTTTGTTGCGAGGCTGCTTTTTGCTTCCCATGGTTGCAATGTGGTTGGTGGTTGAGCGGTCAGTGTCAGCGGTGTGTCCAGAGAAGTAGTAGGTCGGCAGTTAGTGCTCCTCGCTCTTGTTGATTTAGCACATTTTCGTAACGCCCTCAAATAAATCAGTTCCTTGCTCCCAGACAGCCTACCAATACGTAGGTTTGCCCACAGAATTTACATATCTGCCCAAGCGAGCTTTGTATCACTTCAATTCATTTCACTTGATGTTCAGCCTATGATCTCGTGGCAGCTGTGGTGGAACCAATCAATGCACAATGACAAAACCGAAGATTATCATTTTGATGGCTTTGCAGTACGCATCAGCATTCGTACACCCAAACCAATGGCAATCACGTCGCGATAAGCTCCGCTCAGGCATACATGCAACTGAATCACCATTGGTAGTTGCAGGGACCATCCACGAGGCATTGGGTGCAGTTATGGCGAAATGCGCACGCGATGTCATGCTCCATCCAGAGTTGATTGATAGAACGTCCCCAATACCTCTAGCACAGCCTATTGCATTCTACAATACAAATCAGAGTAAAGAACGATTGACAAGTGAAACTATTGCTTCATTGCAAAATGGAATACAGTTCTTGGGACCAAATCTTGATAACTATGAGCAGATTCTGTCGAATTCACTGCATCTTCTCTCACGAGTTGATGGAGACGAGCCAATGCTGTACACGAGTGTAGAATTCGGCACGGAGACAGGTGCCCGGCAGATGAAAGCTCTATCCATGGTACAATCGAGATTTGCGTTCATGGGGTTGAATCTGAACACCAATGATATCATGTCGAGAGAAGATGCAGATCATTGGGGCAGTAAGTTACAATCATTATTCGATGGGGCAAAAATATCATCTGCAGCAATATTGATGGATGTTCGTACTCATTTGGCAATGCTACAATCTAATTCATTACCTAGATGCAGAGGAGTACTTGGCGATAAAGACAGATGGGCAATACAGGGTGCAATCAACGGTGGGGTGCATATCGACAGTTGTGATGGTCTGATGTTTGAGTATCAATATAATTACAATGATCCATTTGGTGGATGTGATCCATTACTGTGTCCTTCGATGGGATACATTGTACCAATAGCAAGTGCTGGTCAAGGACTGAGCAGAGAAGCAAGTTCTGCTTATGCAGCTGCCTACTCAACTAATGTTGGGTTAGGATTAGATCATCTGTCGAGCATCTGCATAGCAACGAGTGTCAAATCTGTGTTTGCTGAACTTGGAAGGCCACCGGTGTATTCATGGAAGACTATTGACGACATTGTTCAGCGAAGTGCTCAAGTTGGAAAGAATATAAGACGAGAGGATGGGTTGCCAAGAAAGATTTACAAAGAAATTGGCTATAGATGATGACAACTTAGATTATGGTGCCAATTGAAATATTCACTTGATGACGCTATTTCACGTTAAGCTTCGACGATGCACTATCCAAAGAGTCAACATTTTCAGTGTGTGATGAGGGCATACGTCTTACTATTTTTGGTTTCAACAAAGAATCCAAATCAATGCTTCCGCAACACTGCCGCCATTTCCAAAATGCAAATTGAATACCAAACAATTTGGACATCACACGTACGGCGTCCTTGTGTGGTGGTTTATCAATCTTGTTGTTGTGCTTGTACAGTAGGAGATTCTGTTCTCGTTTCAGGCGGTCCTCGGGGCATTTCATGAACATGGGGGTGATCTGCAGTCTTTCATTACGATCCACTTGTTGCGCATGGAAATGTTTAATGCATGCTCTATTGGTATGTGCCAATCACACGATGATATTGTACGCGGATGATACAGTCTCGAAAATAACTCCAAGTAATTTGACGATAGTACAGAGCACTCGATACCATCATCTGTGGATTTAGCCATCTTACCTGCATTACTACATAAGAAATCATTTTTATGGTACCAATGTTTGAAACCAATGCACGAGAATGAGCCTTCTGAAATGCAATAATCTCATCAAGACATTTTTCACATGGAGATCTGCCGATGATAACGCGTAATTCACTTGCTTCATTTGGCACTCCTTTTGATTTTAACCATTCAAGCATTTCAATCTCTGCGTGTTTGCCTATTTCCCGATTCATAAACACTCGTTTTGTGTAAGGTAATAAGTTGAGGTCGCCAGACACCCGGCTTCTCCAATATCAGCCTCAACCAAGTACAGTTGTTGAGCTAAATCTAACATCGGTCCCGAAATCCTCCATCCATTCGCTGGGAAACTCATGCAACGCAGTTCTTTTGTCAATCAAGTCTCTAATCTCTTTAAGCTTGCGGATCTGTACTTCATCGTTTAACGTTTCCTTACATTCGATCAAACGACGTTGGACCTCTGAGATTGTTGCCCTTGCGATATCCTTTTGCTGTTCGTCCGTCATGTTTAGATACAGCTGCGGTCTGATGGAGAATGTGGAGCTTGGATTTGGAGTTTGATGTAAGTCATGGATGAATGCTAATTAAGTCACGAATGTCGAAATGGCGGGAATTAGCCCTTCTTTTTTTCCTCGTCGCTCCCTTTTTTGAGACAATGGTGGCCTTCTATCACCTCGTCCTGCTCCTTCTAGCCTGCCTGACCACCCCAATCAACGCAGCAACATATGACCTGGCCGATTCAGTCACGGCAGAGAGATTTTTTGCAAATTCCAACATCAATGTAGCATATGATGAAGATAGCAATGCAATAACTTGGACGGCACAGACTCCATTGGCAGTTGGCTGCGGTGCCTCCGTTTTAATTGCCGACGAAACTGTTGGTAAGATCTCTACAACCATCTTATCATCTACAATATCTCAATTTTTACTCTTTGTTCATTTGCACATGTGCTCTTTCAGAAGACGGATATCAATGGCAGCACCTTTTTTCAGACATGATGGAAGCGTCCGTACCCACAATTGACCATGCAATCACATTGAATCTCAACGATATTACCTCTATTGTAGATATAGAGACCGGTTCACCAATGAGTGATGGCAGCTCCAAAATAGCATTTCGAATGTATGCATTCCTACCCTATGGCAAAGGAGTCTTGGCCTCAAGATCATATGCATTGCAGCTGTCCAATTCAACAGTGTATGCAATAGACTTTAATGATGGGTACACTGGCACACTTCCAAAACTTGCCTCTCCATCCTTTATGAATGATGCAGTGCTTATGGGAAATCCATTGGCATTTGCCTCAGGTCCTTGTTATGAAACGATAGACTTGACTGCCGGTGATAGCAATGTGATTGTGATTAGTGGAGGAAATGAGAATGAGGGTGCCTGTATTTGTAAGGCAGATGCTGGGGGGTTCAAAAAGACTAGACAGCTTCTATTGGAGAGGAGGTTACAAGATGATGCGAATTGCAATGAGCACTCTTCTCCTTTGGTGAATTACACTTTGAATGAAGGAGCTATTGCAATGAGTGTTGACTTGAATAATGAGGAGAAGGTGGCGGCTTCCTTTTACTATGGGTTAGATCCAACAAATGAAACTCAGTATTCATATGCGGCGTTTTATGACACAGATGGTTTGAGTGATAATGATGCGACATCCACACTACATCATGGGATTGTGCGTGCAGATGCAGTGGCGGTTGCTCCATCAGCAACAATTCCATTGAATGATCTACCCATTGCCGAAGAAAATGTTGCAGATGGCAGCCTCGTAGTTGGAGGGGTGTGGATTGATTCTCAGTTTGGTGTGCATTATTCAAGAGAGACACGCATTCCATTAAGTGAAGTTGTCGAGTTTATAGTACCATCTGAGCAGCCGTCAGCATCAAGCAGCACTGAGGCTAGCAGCAGTGAATCTGTTCGAGAATCTAGTCTTTGCCCGGCTGAGTCTATTAGGAACGTAGCATCATCAGCACAGGGTGCATTCATACTTGATGTATCATCTAGTTACTCAGAGAGATACATCGCTTTTAATGCAATCGACGAGGATCCGTCAACTGAATGGTCATCTGCAGGAGACGGAAACGATGCCTATATTACAATACAACTTCCTTTCGCTGCAAACATTGTCTATGTTGACTTTCATACACGAACAATGAGCACATCGGCCCAAATCAACGAGTATCAGGTAGAAGCTGGGAATAAGATCGACAGTTCTAATGTTGTAGCAGCTAGTTGTCAAGTGACTGATGCAACAAAAGCTTACGAATGTGACCTTGATTTAAGTGATGGGAATGATCCGCTGAGTGCAGGTGCAAGGAACGTCACTTTGGTAACCTTCAGAGTGATCAATAATTCTGGTGGAAACACTGGGGCTATCGATCTAAGTGTTTATGGTTGCAGTGTAGTAGATGAGGTTCTCTATGCTAGTTTGAATGAAAGTGAAACTGCCGCTGACGAGGAATCGGGCAAATCAACTGTCACTGCTGACGAGACTGCTGACGAGACTCCTGACGTACAAAAAGTGGTCGACACATCAGATGGGTCGACGATGAAAGTGTCAGCTTTATTTTTGTTGTTGTGTGCTCTAGTGTAGTCGAAGTGTGAGTAACTTATTGGTGTTAACAATAAGATCTAGATTACTTCTTCTTAGCCTTAGCTTTGCTCTTTTGTTTTTGTTGCTTCTGGACTTTCGAGGCACCTGCAGATGTGATGCGAACATCTCCGATGATACATTGTACCCACTCATTTTCGTTCACAAGCTTGATCAGTTCACGGTCTCTCTTAGTGGTGTCATCAACGCCCTTCTTGTCGTTCTCGCCTCGCAGAAACATCTCGATGCATTGTTTGCTGGCTTTGCCTCTCTTGACGGATCCAGGAGTGAGTTTGACTCGATATTTGTATTGCGACAAAACGTTGTAAGGTGCACAAACAGGAACTGCGCACAAAATGACATCATCGGCAGTAGGCTTTCCGGTGAGCTTAGCAAGCTCATTAGAGTCGTCTACAACATCACCATCATCACCTTCATTCTCCAAAATGCCATCTTCAGCCAAGATTTCCTGCCATGCTTCTTTTTCGGCTTGCTTTTCTGCTTTGGTCTTTCTCTGCTTGCCATCGTTGCCTGCGTCATCTGCATCCTTGAAGGATGTCCCATGCCTCTTGACCGTTCTAATGATGCCAGAAAGACTGGCAGAAAAGTTATCGATGCGAGACTGCTTAGAAAGGTCTAATAGACGTCTGGCAGAAGCTAATTGCTCTTCTAGCGAGCATGTATCACGAAGTTGCTCGAGAACCTCAGCATCGAACTTATTCCAGCGAACACCTTCTGAACCTTTGGTAACTTTGACTGTCACACATTTGGCTAGAACATCCTTTACACTCACATCTAAGGTTTCTGCCACCTTCTTTGAGTCCCTAACTAGCAATGCCATAGTTTCAGACGCGGCCTTCTGTTGTGTCTCAGACTGCTTGGGTTGTATTTTAGAACCTTTGCCTTTCTTTTCCCGCTTCGCTTCACCACCTTGAAGTGCGAGCATAGCGAGCTCTCTATCTTCATCATCTTGTTCGTAGTACTTTTGCTTTGCTCGTTTGGCTTTGGCCCTCTTACCGCGTGATAACTCCTTTTGCTTCTTTTTCGGAGCGGGTACTGGCTTCTTGTGTTCTGTTTCGGCAGACTCAAACGATACCTTCGGCTGCTGAATGTTCTCGGATGCATGCGCTAGTGTAGTTTCTTCTCCATCGGATTGTGACTCATTGCTGTCTTCCTCCTCAGCAGGATTTTCGTCTGCTTTAGTTTCGTCTGCATTGTCTGTGAGGGCATCTTGATCATCTTGCTGATGCACCTCAATATCTTCTTGTTCTTTTATCATAGAGTTATCATCAGATTCGTCACCTGCTCCCTTGGTGTGCTTCTCAGGACCAATCACTGGAGTACTCATAACATGATGTTCTTTCATCATCTCCTCATGCTCCATAAGTGCAAAATCTCTCCTCTCATTAACATGTCTAGCAATGCTTGCATCATCACCAAGCCGAAACAAAACGCCCAGTCCCATCTCCAAGTTGCTTGCAGGTAAAAAGTTCTTTCTACCTCGAATCATGAAAGAGCCAACAGTCAAATACTCTCCTGTTGGAGCAGTCTTTGATACTTGATGTGATTCGACCCAATAGGCAGATGTGATCATTTTTGAGCTCCATGCTGATGATCTGCAGATTGTGAACGTCCCGGCTTCACTCAGGGCACGATCCGAAAGAGGAATGACTTGAGTTTTGCCATCTGGCATTCGCCTTCGTTTAGCTCTTAGGATGCAGGTTGCAGCACCGTGCACTTCAGCGTGTAGGTAGGCATCTCCCGGCCTCAAGTAACGCTTAACCAGCTGTTCATTTTGCTGTGCATCCTTTCCAGCCACGACGAGATAGTTGTCGCTTGTGATGAACCAAGCAAACTTTTCGAACCACATTGGCTTTCTGGCGGGCAATACTCGCACAAGCTCCTTTTTACGTTGAGCCTCAGCAAGCTGCTTCTTAGCCTTTGCCTCGGCAGCCTCCAATGCCATCGTGGAAGACTCTGCAGTTTTTTCTTCCTTCTCTTTGGATGCCCGGTATCGAGCGAACATTTCACGTGCATTTCCATGCGCAGATTCTTTGATTGAGAGTGACACATTGTGCAACTTAGGAGCATCCATGTCATCATCCCAATCGTCTACATCCGGCAGAGCCAGAACCACTGTGTCCTTATCCAACTCCATTTTGTGGATCAACAAAGCTATCGGATTTTCGTTCTCTTTCTCCATCAAGACAAGTTGTTCTAATGCATTCCAATCCATGCCACTTTCTAACGCTGATGAAATCACACCCAAGGCCCGGTCTACATCTTCTGCATGCATCTCTACTAATTGAGCTGAATGTTTCCACTTTTCTCGCTCCAAGGCCAGACCTTCGGCACGACGTTGTTGATCCAGTCTAATTTTGGAAAGACGGTCCCGTGCAGCTGCTTCTGCCGCATCGGCTCGTTGGGCTAGCCGTTGAGAAGATAGATGTGAGAAGAACTCGTCAATTGCAGCGGCGAAGGTTTGAAATGAGATATAGCTTTGATTTCGGTGCTGCTGTAGTAGATGCGGTTGGAATTCAAGCAGTATCTTGTCGGTATGTTGATTCTGCGTAGGCAAAGCCGCTGAAGCGAGTTCTTTATCACCTCCCTTCTCCTCATTGTTGCTATCCTCCTGCTGTGATTTGGGTTTGTACAATATATATCCACCACTCTCACCAGAAGACAGGTTCTCAATCACCTTTGACCCCTCCTCTCGAAGATATTTGATCAGATCTTCCCACGATGCCTCTGGCAATGTATATTCAATGTTGTCATGTGTCAGCTTCATCACTGGATTAAGACCTGCAGTTGAAATGCAATGTTCAATCAATGATGGGCCGTAATGAAACAAACCAGAACTCTGTCTCAAAAGTAAAGCCTTTAATGCAATCGAGTCATCAGATGCACCCTTCTTCTTCCCTCCCTTGGCGGAATTGCCACCTTTTCTCTTGCCTCCTTTTCCACTGCCGACATCACTTGCATCTTGAGCAGCAGCAGCCTTTTGAGCAATCATTTCTAATTCAGACTTGGCCCATTCATACGCTTCATTTGCATTCATCGCCAACAATCCTTTAAATCCAGACGTAGCCGCGTTCTCTTCTCCATCAACATCTTTCTCAACAGCTTTATTCTCGTCATCCAAAGGTGCACTTAACGTAGTAGCAAAAGTAACAGGGTAAACATTCCCCACTCGAACCTTCACCTCCTCCTTCTTTTCTTCATCACCCCCACCACCCTTATGCCCCTCTTCCGACACTTCATACTCAAAATTACGCAACAATCCAAGAATGGTATATTCTCCATCCGTCAAGATCAAGTTACCCCGTCCGTATAGTTCCAGTATGACATGATGGGCGTTGGCACCGGATCCGAAACGAAAGTCTACGACACGGTCTAGATTGCCCAATTGAGAAACGTTTTCGAGACGGAGAGAGCGGAGATGCTTTCGTAGTTTCATGGTGAAGGAGGATGGCATGGAGTTCGAGGAGGATGCTTGATAATGCCTGTTGATATGTATTGATTGGGTTTGTGAGATGATGTATGATGCGTAGTAGGTGGTCACTGTATAGGTAGTCACATTCATACAATGTGATCAGGTAGATTGTGACATACGCCTCATTATTGCGAGACTGTAGCATCGTTGAATGACACACGAGACGTGCCAGGGTGCAATCTCCAAGATTCAAGACCTTGTTTTTTTGCATTTACCTGCTCTACCAATGAATATTTTCATTGCAGCAAACTCAATGACAAGTGACAAGACATTTCATGAACCAATGTTGATACAGAAGTTGACGAATCAAGTCAACAGTCGACAATGTAACACACATGCCTGTCACAACAAATGACTTTTGCAGACAACGCACAACACGAACTCAACACAAGTAAAAACACCTCACGTCTTCTCTCACATCAATATGCCAAACTTACACAGTAGGATGAAACCTAACCCCACTCTCCATAAGCAACATGACCCTCTTGCTCTTTTCCTCCTCCTTCTCCCCTTCACCACCACCAACAGTAACAGTAGCAGCACCACTAGGATCGGCAAGTTTAAACAAGTACACTCCATTCTTATCCATTCCCCCCAGTAAAATCGCCGAGCCATCGTAAACGTTGGCGAGTTTGAAACCGAGCATGGATCGTTTGATGTGTGATGTCATGGCGGCTACGTCTAGGCCGTCGAAGCGTGACTTTTTTGACATGGTGGATAGGTATTGTATTGATTGTTTCTTTGTTTGGCAATGGTACTACTACTGGGAAGGGAGCGCGGGGGAGAGCGAGAGTAATGTCAATGGGGATATTTTCATTTGAAGATTTAAAGGTAACTCAGTTATTATTAGCTTTGATCTACCTCTACTATGCAAACGTGATTTCAGTTCCCCTTCTTTCTCCGCTCTCTCTTAAGTAGAGGCCGAGGTAGGGTTCCTTTCCTCTGAGCTTCCTCTTAGCGAGGCAAAGGCATCATCGACTTGGACGTGGCTCCGAATCGACCCTTGAATCGCTCGCATCTCTTCTCTGCGGCGCGCTGCCACCATGTTGAACCGCTTAGTTTGCAAAACATGTCTTTTTTTGTTCTTTGTTCGGACTTCTCTAGTTATGGTGCTATCGAGTTATGTCTGCCGCTGTGCGAAGGTGTTTAGTGATGCCCCCCTTCTTTCTCTCTTATATTTACTTATTTGACAGAGGTTGTGAGAGGTGGCAAATTCTATCTGCAATTCTATGCGCTGTCGTTGGAGGCACTCCGTCATCTTGTTAACGTCGCCAATATTTTAGACTCCTCCTCAACTGATGAGCACGAGCACTCCGCGCGCACCCTCTTTACAGAGATTGATGTGATGATGCACGACCATGTGAAAGTTTTGCTCCGATGGAGAGCTGGATGGAGTGCAACCAAAAAACTGATGAGCACAAACGATGGGCTTTGATGTTGTGATATCTCATTGAGGATTTTGATATCTACTAGTTCTGGTACCAATTTGTGGAGCATAGATTCTTCAAACGACGAATTCATCAGTCTTTGAAATGTGTCAACGTCACAACAAGACAGATATTCATTGTGAGGAGCTGGTTCAAGCCAGCGCCAAGGGTCGCAAAATGGTTGGACCACGAGGATTACTGCTTGCTGTCTACTTGCAAGTCTCCATCTTTTGCATGTATTGGTCTATGTACTACAAACGCTGGAATCGGTCGGCATCCTTGGAAAGCACTCGTCTGAAACATTCAAGTCCCGACCATCTAGCACGTCTCGCTCACATAGAAGAAGCTGCTTCGCAACGGTCCAACATCTTTGTAGGCATATCGTATTCGGATACAACAGTGAGCGATGCGGCAATCAACTTCTTATTAGAAGCAGCGTGCCATCATAACATGGAATCATACATTTTATTGGGTAAAAGAGATCCTCGCAGTTCATTGAATAGAAAGATTGCATTATTCAGTCAGCACAAGTACATGCCTCCATCTACAAGAGAGATTACTGAACAACTGAAGTGCACACACTTGATTCATATTATATTAGCTCCGAGAAGTAGAGAGTTGATACGTCAAACCACAGCAAGACTCGTAGAAGATGGAGTAAATGTCACCTCCTTACAATCGTCTCGTAGGGTACCAAACAATCCATTAGATGGAGATAATCGCATTGCAAACATTAAACGAGCACGTGAACATCAACGACAGATGCTTCGTGATGTTTTCAATAATGAAGAATACGACCTGGAGCAATCTGTCATTGCTGTATTGGACTTGGATATGTTTGCGTACCCTCAATTAAGCCAAGTACTTGAAGCTTCAGACAAGTACATTCGCCAACCTCAGGCTTCAAAGCAAGAGCATGCTACGTTTCATGCTATATGTGCCAACGGGCTACAGGGAGTCGGTCATAATCAACGGGAGCCAGCACGTGGATACTACGACACTTTTGCGACGATCTTGCTGCCAGATTTGTGGCTTCATTCGAAACAAGCTCGCATGAACCAGATTGAAATACTGGACTGGGTTTTTGAGCATGGTATTGATAGTCGTCATCGTGAACAAATATACCATCCAGTTCCGGTTCGATCTTGCTTTGGAGGGTTTACTCTGTACAGAGCAGATGCATGGCTAGGTTCAAATTGCAGATATGACAGCTACAATAAAATGGCTGATACATTCATTGGGCATAAAGAACATCACACTTGCGAACATGTAGTCCTTCACGAATGCTTGAGGAGACAATTCATTGACAGGGCTGACAATGCTTTCAGTATTGCTGTGCAGCCTGAATTGATGACACTGTGGCATTTTGTTTGATAGCACACTTTCATAATAGGTAGATAAGTAGTAATGCATAGGGCTAGAGATAATATGAAGACGGAGTAAAATAATACTGGTAGAAGTCAAAAGCCACTTTGCAATTCGTGGATGTAGATCTTGCAACGAATGACTATTACGAGTTAGACTCTTCGGAAAAAGAGTTATATAAATATCACTGACTAGAGAGACGCTCTGAGAAGTGAAGTAACTACGAGCGATTGATGGCCTCAACAATTACAATCAATAGAGCCTTATCACGATTAACTTCTGGTGTGTCAGTAGCAAGGCCTTCGTGAACGTTTAACTCTGGAAAGAAGGCCATGAACTAGATACAATAAACTCGACATTGATGTGACGGGTCCAAAATACAACAGTGCTAGGGAAAAGATTGCAAGAGCTAAGGAACTGAAACTTCTCGACACCAAGCTGATGTCAGTTTGTTTATTCTTTGACTCCAAGCCGCCTGCTGCTGCCAACTCCAAGCTGTCTGCTACTGCTTCAGTGAAGCCAATTAGTTCATTTTCAGCTAGTGAATATTGTATGATGTTTATATTTCATCGAGTGGTGAGGAGGTGTTGGTAGAAAAGATGAGAGGAGGTTCATATTTCATAGAGTGTGGAGGTTGGTTCATTTGAGAGGATTTTCATTTTTCATTGTGTTGGACTTGGTTCATATTAGATCACACCAACACATTATAATAATATCGTGTCAGTACTGCTCGTAGGCCATCAATGAGTTTTTCAAAGGTACAGATAACACCAACAGCTAGACATTCTTTCTGGATTAGCCACATAAATGTCATTGCGGCTGGCCACTGACTGATGAGTTGTGCAAGACACATTCGGATCATCTTCAAAG
This sequence comes from Cyclotella atomus, assembly GCA_036939935.1. Lineage (NCBI taxonomy): Eukaryota > Bacillariophyta > Thalassiosirophyceae > Thalassiosirales > Thalassiosiraceae > Cyclotella > Cyclotella atomus. Next base: position 20,612 of record JALLPI010000009.1, on the reverse strand, counting down.
TCAAAGCCAGGGCAATAGCATGTGGTCCACTGGATCCAAATACTTTAAGGATACAATCGTTAACTTGAGCTTCAGACCATAGTCATACCTGACAACACATAGGATACTTTACTATGATAACGATCGAAATGACCAAATGACCAATCTCAAGCATGATGTAGATGAGAGTCTGAATATTTCCTCGCCTTTGTACACTCTCATTATGTGCCATCCAAACCATTAATCCTTCAACTACAAAATCTGCTATTACATATCCAAGATTTGCAAGTGTAAGCAACACAACCAGGCGGCTGGGAGATACATCACCACCAAAGCTAGCCAACAAAAGAAGCACCAAGAATCGGTAAACAGTTTGACATTACTCCAAAGAAAATTTTGTAGCTTCAAAAGACTGTCACTAATGAAGTAGCCGCCGAGAAGAAGCTGGAATCAACTCCATTCTGGATGATAAGCACAGGAAAGAGCAGGTTGACCGATCCACTGTACACTAGTCCAATGCTAAAATAATTGTAATTGAATCATAATCCACAAAAGTTCTTTGACCAAGGGTTCTTCTCTTCAAATATACCTCTTCTTTGATGATCATATCATCAATGACACTCTTTTTTATATTGTTACCAATCTTGCCTCCTTCTATGGCATCCATTCCACAGTTCGTAACACTGGTCCTTTTATGTTCCACGCTATCCACAATATTAACACGCCAAGTTGATAGTCTATGTCCTCCACAGGTAGTTTGAGCTATATTACACTGAGAGGCACTTATAAAGGGCTCCATACCCATCAATGCTCTGAGCCTCCATCACGGCCCACTATTGACCCACGCGCCTTGGACATTCGTCTTCGTCTAACATTTGCCATGCTTTATCTTATAGTTTGTGTTCTCCTGTTTGGCGTTTTATGGGCATTCATCATTGTCATCATTTCAACTTTTCACTCAAATGTGGCAAGCAGTTGGCAAGAGCTTCGTCGTGCGGGAAAGTCTGAAAAGTGCTCACCTTTTTATGGTATCTACTTATGGTACGTCATTCTAAAGGTATTTACCACATATCTACTTCACATGCCACGCTACCTTCTACTGTCACTTTCCACGCGATGTATTGTTCGAAGGAGGCACCTGAAGCAACAGGGAGGCAGCGAGGTTTCACCGACTGGATTGCCATCTAGATACTCATCGATCATGAACATTATCACCGCCGCCGTGCTTCTTATGCTGGCATCTTTAGTGTCTGCAATAGAGGTGGGTTTGGATGTATCATGTTGCATTGCACATAATTGTACTGAGAGGGTTCGTCGTTACTAACACGAATCAGGGCACTTCCAGCAATATTATATTGGATTGTCTAAGTGACTGTGAACGAAAGTTCAAGGGAGCAGCATTGAGGGAGTGCAACTTACATTGTAAGTACATTTTAGATACTGCATAGTGCTTGGATTATCGTATACTGTTAAACTCATGAATACGCACTCATCTTATTTCCACGTATATAGGCAGCGTTGAAGGCTACAGGTGACTCAACATGTGATATTGCCATGTTGTCACAATGTTTTGCTAATGGAGAATTAATTTGTAACTCAATATCATTCAAAGCGACGCCGCAGATGAAAGCAACTCAGTCTTCACTGATTACCGTGCAGTAACAAAAGGTCTTGTTGGTCTTGAGAACAAACAGCTCAACCTTGAAAAGGTCACAGTGGTACGTTACATTCTTCAATAGTCTGCATTTTAGACGTTGTCCTCAATTTTGGTTCTCGTCATCTTTATCCAAGGGAACGTATTCTACGAAATCAGACAAAAGTGTAAGTGGTTCTGCCACGATATATTCCTTCCAGTTATTTTTGCTCACATCATATTCAACACATTTAGGATGTGAGTCTTTTATATCTTTTTTAGTTCTATGAATTCGTGCAAGATCTTATTCGAGATGCAGTCCTCCAAAGCCGCCAAAGAAGATGTAAGTTCACGATCTGTCAGCTTGTTAACTTTTCTCGTCAGCTCAATAATATGATTTGTATGTCTCTGTACAAGTCTTCAAAAGCAGGAAAGGGTCCAGATCCTACGCCCCAACCTTCAGTAAGTGAAAATAGTATGCCAAATGACATCTCGAAACTGGCCCAATGACAAACTGACTTCACTATCATCTCTTTTTTGAAACAGCCCTCGCCCACTGGAAAACCTGTCGTAAGTTCACTTTACACAGCACACAATACTCAAGCCACATCTTACATTCGTCTCAACTATCATCGCTACAACTCTTCATAAGCTGCCGTTCAAAAAGATTGAACCAAGGTCAGTACCCATCGAACCTGCTACTGTCGCTCCAGAAGGCAATGCGCCGATTGAGCCAAGGTCGGCTCCTATCAAACCTGCACCAACTCCGGAGGTTAAGCCTCGCTCGGGTGGAAGTTATGACGGAGTAGCTTTGATTTCTACTGTCATTGTGATGTTCTGGGCTGTTCGACTTTTGTTGGACCTGAGTCAAGATTGATGAAGAAGTAATAAAATGAACCAGTGGGATAATGTATTTAAGAGACAGTTCTCGTCTGTCTTTATGTTCGTACTGGAGGAGTTCCAAACAAATGGACCAATCTGAGACGACACTTTAGATTTCCTCATGGATGCGTTTCTTCACCGTCATTGTCTGTGGTGTGACCGCAGACTTAGCATTTGGTGTGGGCGGTCCGAGAATCGCCAAAAAGCTTGACAAACTCTTCTTCATGGCATCCAAAGTGCCATATGTACGCTCAACTTTGATACCACGGCTTGGCTCTGCCCCATGCTGCTTTTAGTTGTTGCTTGATGTTTGTTTTGATCTGGTTGTGTTTGCGTTGATATTCAAGGTTGTTCTTGTAGCTCGGGTCCGTCTGCTCGACAAAAAGACCCATTTCTTTTGCCTTCTCGTAGCACATGACTTAAGTAAAATGCATGTTGTCGACATTGAGAATTGACCATACCTTACTCTCCTTACGTGTTCCAGGAACTGAGATGTCGATAGAGAGATTGTAAACAAAACACAAGTACTGACAGCAGTTAATGCAGATAACACAGACTAAATGTACTTGTGAACTTATGCTGGTTATAATATTACCAAGCAAACAGGAAGTGCTTGGAGAGGCAAGGAGAGGGGAGAGCCACAGCATTTCCCGCCACCACCCACATCACCGCCCACTTCGGTACTGTCTCTCGCCTCTCCATCCATCACAGAGGATACGATGCCACCCAAGCCAGCACAAGCAGGCAAATTCAAGCCTCTCAAACGCCCCGGCAAGCCAGCAGCCAAGCCAGCCTCTGCTCCAGAAGCAGAACAACGCGGCAAGAGCCCAAGCCGCGAAGGTCGCGGACGAGACGGCGGCGGCAGAGGCAGAGGAGAAGTCACATCACGCGAAGGAGTACGGAGCGGCAGAGGAGGGCGCGACGGCCGCGGCCGAGGCCGAGGCCGAGGACGGTTCATAGCCCCCACAGGAGCAGCATTCTTTACTGGCGCTTCCGCCAAACAGCCTGATCAAGCTGTGCCTGCTGCACCGCAACCAGAAAAGGTAACTTCAATTGCGGCCGGTCAAGATGGTGCAGTGGTATTACCCTTCACTAAACCATTTAGCAGTGATGGCGATCGCTCATCGTCTTCGTTTGGGGTGGCACGAACCGCAGCGGAAAGTATGGCAGCCGCCGCTCGAGCCAGGTTAGGCGAAGGTGAAGAAATTATCGTTGCCGAAATGGAAATTGACGAAGCGGAAAGGAAGAAGGTGTCAGTGTTGGAATCATCATCGGTTAGACGAGATGGAATGCCAAGTTTGTTTGATGATGAGAATACAGATGAGATAATGCCCATGGGTGTCGATAGCAATTATGTCTATGACTCGGATTCGAGCGAGGAGGAGAGAAGAAGGGTGAAAAAGGGTGGAAGGGAGACAACTGGTATGATACCACTGAGGTTGCCGTTTCCACTGGCAAATCATCAATCTGCAATGTATGCTTGTCAAGAGGATGTAGAGGAAAAGAAGGATGGGGTGGAAGGTGTTGTTTCTTCCATGATGGCGAGTCAATTGGCGAATCCTGACGTAGTTTCACCATTTTTGGATTGGAATTCGGCAGAGACAACGGATGATGCCAAGTTTATTGAGAGAAATTCGTGGTACTTGATGAAATTTCCAACGAGGTTGCCTCATTTGGATCATGGGAGTTTAGTTGGTGGCGCTTCAAAGCAGACTCCTCACCAGTCTGGTGGTGTTGCTGTGAAGAGTGAGGTGAATGAGGATGGATTGGAGATTGTTGGTAGCAATACTGAAATCGGTGATGCTTCAGCCTGTGCTGGTGGCGTTGATATTGGTGCTGGTGGAATTGTGGGTATTGATCCAGTGGGATATGACAATACACTTAAAGATATTGCTCCTGGAAGGTACGGCAAAATTGTTGTATACAAGAGTGGCAGGACAGAATTGGTTGTTGGAGGGAAAAATGGAGAACCCGAGGTACGTGCTCTGAGATATCTCTTAGCCATATTTCACCTTAATCTCAACTCAAGATATTCATTTGATCCCCCAAACATTCATCAGGTCCGAATGCTCATAAACGAAGGCTTGCAATGTGGTTTTAGACAAGAAGCAGTGGCAATAGATCATGAGGAAGGCACATTTGTTCCCATGGGAGATGTTAGCAAGTCCTTGGTTGTTACACCTGATGTTGAGAGAGCTTTTGTCTTCTCATGATTCAACAAGCTGTGGCTAAGAAATTTGTGATGTCTGCTGCGCTGCTTGTGCTACCTCAATTCATGACTCAACTTGCCCGTAAGAGTTAACTCGTGATTAATGTCAAATTGTTGTTCCAAAAAACAGCCGACACGAAGACACCACAATTCAAGCTCTAGCAAAAGGGCAATGACATATATGACAATCGGTTCTCATCATTTCGCACTGCCAATTGCCGACCATCAAAACATACCGCTGGTTTCATCAGCATTCTCATAATTTGATATCTCGCCATGGCAGAAATGCGTCTATTTATTGAAGGACTCGTTGTGGGAGCCTCCAACGTCCTTTTAATGTTCGTTTTGGAGCATGTGTATTCAAAAGAAGATGTAAAGATTCTTCGTGGACGCGAAGGTGGCAAAGAACTACATTCATCTGGGATTCGTGCCAGTGTCTTCAACAGTGTCATCTTAGGTACAATCACCTACTATGTAACTATTACATATTGCTGCGTGCATGGACCGTTGTCGCTGTTTCAACAGCTTTCATCCGTACTCAAGTTCCTCCTGATTGAAAATCTATGGTACTACTGTGCTCACTGGTTGATGCACCAACGATCCTTTTATTGGATGCATCGATTTCATCACAAATTCAATGCAATAGTACTGCCCAGTTCGGCTTCTGCTGTCTCTATTCCAGAATTTTTATTAGCGTACATGGCTCCCTTTTTGCTTGGTGCCCATTTTGGATCATGTGATAAATGCTCGGCTATTTGTTCAGCTGCTATTGTGGCAGTGTCTAATCTGGCAATTCATACTCCAGCTTTGGAAGAGAAGATGAAGTACTTGCCTTGGTTTTTGGTGATGCCAAGTGATCATGTTACGCATCACAGGCAGTTGACGTGCAACTATGGAGCTCCATTGGTACATTTTGATCGAGTATTTAGTTACATGAATGATGTGATCAAGCAAGTTACTGGGATTCGTGTTCATAAATTGAATGTTGGACGTGAGGATAGTTCTGATGATTTGAAGAAAGATTAGAAGACTGTAGAGTTCTTCGTTATATGCCTGTAGATTGTATTGATTATTGTAAACAGTATCGAGTGTTTTGACTGTTAAGCAGAGGTAGGAGGTATACACATTTCATCCATAATTGAGGCATATTGATCCGTCCACTTGCCATTCTTATCACGAACAACAATCTCATCATCAGTCTTGCTTTTATTGCATAGAGTTCGAGCCTTTGCGGTACTGCCCTTCTTCATCATGACATACACGGCAAACAATGTATTTTTACCAGATTTGCCTTTAACAAGCCATACCTTGATTATATCCAAGCCGGCATCTTTGGCTCCTTTATAGACTCTATCATTGTTTAACCAATTCTCGCAGACCGCAAAAACTCCATCTGGAGCGAGTAGTGCTGCAGCCACTTCACAGTAGGCTTCAACACCTCCTCGGAACTGTATGCGACATTTTGTTCAAAGTGCAGTGCAAATATATACTCATTTAAAAAGAACCTGTCAAATAACTCACCTCGCAGCGAGCTGGTGCAGATTGCATTGACGTTGGCATTCCACCCTGATTTATGACAGCAGAAGTAACGACTTCACCATTTGAACCAGTAGCTTTACTCCCATTCGTTGAAAAGTCAACTCTAAAGTAGGGTGGTGTGCCAGTGATTAGATCATATCTGACTGATGCAACTTGTTCCATCTCACTTGATTCAGACTGATCTTTCTCGCTACACAATGACACCAGGTCACGAAAGTCACCATTTACTACGGAAACAGAATGCCACCCTGTTCCAGTGTGTGCCCCATCTCTACTAATCGTACTCCCATGGTACGTTTTACCATCAACCTCGCACTTTCCGAGGTTAAAATCCAGAGAACGCCGTGCCAACCCAACCGCCTCACTACGAGCTTCTACCCCAAATGCCCTGATATCACAACATTGTGTTAGTATACACCAAGTAACCATTTGCAAAACTGATCCATTCCCTGTTCCCAAATCCAAATAGTTGATCGGTGTCTCATCTTGTATATTATTTTTGACTTCAATTAAAGAGGTGGCAGCAACCCAAGCCGTGACAATATCATCTGTCGTCCATCTATGTGACCCAATCTTTTGTAGGATTCTCCACTTGCCTACAAGGTTACAGAGCTGTTCTCCGGAGTTGATGGGTAGCCATGTCGGGATACTGTCCACATCACTAGGTATATTAGTGATTGCCACATCTTTTCGCGGAAAATAGTCAGAGTCAGATCCATTCGCCTGATGTAGAAATGAAAGGGCGTATGGAAGTTCTTTTTTGGTGATATCATTTGTAAGACTTGTGCAAGCTTCGACGGATGGAGGAATGTGCCCAAAATCACGCCAGCCTTTGGGTCTGCGCCTACGTGCTGTGATGGATCCTCCGATGTTTTCTGATTCATTTAATGAATTTGTATATCGTGATCGAACAGGCAGGTAGCCTTTACCGCTGCACACTGGGCAAGATCTCTTATTTTCTTCTTCATCTTGCGCATTTAACCCAACGGCAGGTTCTTGAGATGAGCTTTCCTCGGTCTTTTGTTTCTTGCGATCCTGTGCACGCAGTTTGACAGCACATGCTCCTTTGCACTTCCAGCAAACTGGGCCTCTTGTTTCAGCTTCACCCTGTTGATGCGTTGCAGATGCACAGACTTGATTTTGAGCCGTAGTTGTGTCTGCTGACCAGCCGGGAGCATCAGATGCTAGCGATGCTGATCCTTGTGGAACATAACGATGGGTTGATGATAACATGAGTTGTTAGTATGAAGAAGATGGATGAGGGCGGGAGGAGATAGAAAAAGGAGGGAGGCGGATCTTTCAGGCTTGCAATGTTACAGGTACAGTTTAACTAAAATTTCAATTTTACCTACTTAGATTCAAGAACAAAATCTTTTATCCCATATGTTCTCCTCATAATATCCAGCCAGTCCAGCCAGTCCAGCCCCAACCTCCTTTTGGTTTGGCTTCTGCAGCAATTCAACTCAAATGCCAAAATGTGGGACCTCAAATGCATCGCCGCCGCAGCCTGCTTCACCCTAAGCAACCTCCTGTACACCATCTACGGCGTACTGCAAATGCGTGCCATTTCTCACGACGACGGCACCTCCACAGATTCTTTGCACAATTTCACGAATTGGAAAGAGTTGGATCCAATATATATCCAAAAGAAATGGTTTGATAGTGCGGATACGAGGCCGTTAATGACGTGGGCTGGATTGTTTGGATGTATGGCCTGGTTTTGGTTCATTGTGCCCATTATCCAAGCAGCTTGGATATTGAGTAGAGGAGGGAAGAGAATGGTTGGTACTCATATGTTGCTTGGATCGGTGAGTTTGTCTTATTTTGAATTGCAATAGTCTCGTGCTTTTTTGCAAGTGCTGTTTAGTACCATATGAACATGTCAGCAACAGTCTAATCTCATTTTATGATCCAACAATAACAGCTGGCAGTATTCGGTGGACTAATTGAATTGCTGGCACGACTACTGATGGTTGGGATGACAAATGCAGCCATGTGGCTATCTAAAGATTTCAATCTTAGTAATTGGACGAGCGAGACGTCAAACGATGGCACGGGATGGAGGGTGTTGGAAATGATTCATACTGTTACCCATGGTATGTGGCGTACTTCTCATTCCTTATTGCCTCTCGTGTTTTGCATCAAACTAATGTTTGGATGCTTTACAGGGATGATACTATGGGTAGATGCCTTCGAAACGCTTATCATGTTCGGCATAGTCACAGCAATCTACTACAGCGTCTCTTCTGAACCATCCCCACGATCCTCCGGCACAGTCGAAGACGAAAGTGCAGGTCTTGGTAGCGATAGCATGGATCGCATTGGGGTTGAACTGGATACAATCAGCAATCCTGATTCGACACCTCCTTCGAAGGCCTTTAATGATTTGTCCTCCAAAGTTGCAATTCACACTACATTCAACAAATGCTTCATCAACTACGGCTTATTCCTCGGCGCCGTATCAATCATTGACTTCATAATGGATGTATTGAGGTTTGTGAATTGGAAAGTCTTTGGTAGTTTATCTATGGCGTTGAACGTGATTATTGGTGTGATACTTCTTCCCGTTTGGTTGTTGATATTTGCAAAGCAGTTGCCTGTGGCTACGGAGAAGTTTGAGAATATGCAGCAGTGGGAGGAGGAGGATGAGAAGAGGAGTTTGGTGAGAGGTACTGCTGTGTAGGTTTTTATGTAGGTACTGGTATGGTGATACTAATGTTAAAATAGACTTTTTGACAATGACATTTTTCTCTTTGCACTTTTCTCTTTGCACCTTGCAATGTTACTAACCTGTCGCTGCCAGACAAAGTACTTGCAGCTTTCACTTCGCACTGAAAGTTTACACTGCCCGAAAACCTTTCACAGACCTTCTGGCGTGAAAGTTTTCGTTTCTTTCAGAACAAATCTTGGTTCAACACTTTCACTTGCAATGAACAGTCCTACTGTCGAACCTCCAATCGGAAATGAAACTCCTCCAATGGCACAAACTCGCTAATGAAATTTAGAGCTATCTATGTAACTCCGTGACGACCCGGGCCTGCAGCAAACAAATCCATTTCGTCTCCTGTGGCATGTAAACGATCCAGTTCATCTTCACCGTAGTGTTGGTTGTAATCACCTAGATCACCACCAAAAAATTCCAATCTGACACGAAATCTTCTGATGCGGAAGGGTCGGATGGCTTCCCTCGCCCAAATCTGCAATGTTTGATTTTGGTGAGGGAAGTATTAATATGATTAGCCAAGTGTGTGACAGTAGCAAGTCCTAGCCGTTGGTTGGCCAATGTGCTGGGTGTCTGAGACATGTAACTTCGGTCAAATAGTTTGGAGCCGTGTGATTCCTTCCAACTCATGTCAGCTTTACCAAGAACGTTGTATGGCGTACGGTTCGTGACAGCCAATGCGGCTGCTCGTGTTGCATTTGGTCTATCTGCACAAAATTCCAGTAATGGGAGGATCCTGTGTGATCCAATGAATCGGCGGAAGAGGATGCCAACTTCACCGAATGGCCCAACTGATATAGGTATGAAAACATTATTTGTGTGGAGTACTTCACCTATAACTTCATCCGCTGATAGTGTCTTATTTGTAACCATGTTGGTACCTCCAGTTCGTCTAGCACTAGCAAACTTCATCTTCTCTCTGTGTCCCTTAAGCGCAAGTCTGTTTCATTATATTGAGCAGCTTCAGAGTCAGATGAAGAAGAGTTGTTAGTAGAATGAATGAGAGTGACATCAAATCCGATTCTCCAGCATCTGGTGTCTAACGAGTGATCCAATCGAATAGATAGGTCGAAGGGCTTCAGACGTGGCAGTGAGGGTACAATGTTGTGCAGTTCTGTTTCAACTTTGGTCGGTGAGTCAATCATGTTGACTACCGGTAAGATACGCTGGAAGATCTTGGTGATTTCGTCTCTAATCCCATTGCTCTCCTTGGTTTTGTGATGTACGTTGCACCCCAGAACGAAAGTGAAGACGCGAGACAAAAGGCCCGTTACAACTCTTGAACGGGTCACTGGTGCCCTCAAAGACCCGTTAATGTCCTCTTAGCAGCCCCATTGTTTTTCTCAAGGAAGCGCATCGAAACAAGGCATCAAATCCGTCGTCCTCCGCCCGCCATTGTACGATACTCTCAAACACCGTCCTCCTCCTCCTCTACACTGTCACTGCCTCCTCCCAACATCTCTGTCTCCTCCGCTGACCTCCTAATCAATCACCACAACCACCATGTCCCGCGATTCCAACTACGATCACCACATCTCCATCTTCTCCCCCCAAGGCCGCCTCTACCAAATGGAATACGCCTTCAAGGCCGCCTCCTCCTCCGGCCTAACGGGCATAGCCCTCCGCGGCAAAGATTCCGCCGTAGTAGTCACTCAACGCAAGGTCCCCGATCGTCTCGTCGTTCCTAAATCCGTATCCAGCGTGTACACAATTACACCTAAACTGGGCGTCTTGGCCACGGGAATGTTGGCCGATGTCAAATCTGCCGTACAGCGATTGAGATATGAGGCAGCCGATTTTGAATTCAAATACGGGTATGCAGTGCCTCCTGCGGTATTGGCCAAGCGTATGGCCGATATAGCACAGGTGAATACTCAATCCGCCTCCATGCGTCCATTGGCCGTGGTCCTACTATTGGTGGGGATTGATGATGAAAAGGGCCCGACGGTACTCAAGGTTGATCCTGCGGGGCATTATTTACCTTTTAAGGGTACTGCGAGTGGGAATAAAGAGCAGGAGGCTACCAACTTTTTGGAGAAGCGGGTTGATGCCATTGATGGGTATAGTGTCGATGAGACGATTAGGACGGCGATTGTTTGTTTGGGGAGTGTGCTTGGGAGTGATTTTAGGGGGAATGAGTTGGAAGTGGCGTTTGTGCAGGGGAGGGAGGGGAGGTTTCGGAGTTTGAATGAGGAGGAGATTGAGGAGCATTTGAATGCTATTGCGGATGATGCCGATGCATAGATATAGATGAGAGTGTTGGAATTTTTTGGAGTTGTATTGAACTGGAGTGGTGAAGTTCACATGCTATTGATCATACAGGTTTAGTGGAGTAACGATCTGTAAAGCTAGACTTTTTCAACCATTCGATCATCACAAATTCGTATCCAAAGAGCCTTCAACAGTTAACACGCACAGGCTTGTTTTTGGCAACTTTTACACTTGTGGTTCGTTGATATTCGTCTTCTGATCAAGCTATAAGAGTCGAAATGATTAAGGACTCTTTTGAGCTCACAAATTCGTGCAGAACTGATTCTGTCTTGCCAGCTTTTACACTTGTGATTCATTGAAACTATTATTATGTACATTAGTTGGTCCATTTAAGAAATATAAGTAGAACTATTGACACTGTTCAGGTTGGCAGTTTCAACCAACCTGATGATTTCGTTTTGTGAGATTATCAATCATCACTGCAATCAACCATACCAGATGATTTCATAACAAAGAAATCGCCACTAGCAGTTTTGTAGAGAGCATGAGTTTGCAGTTAACCGTTCTTTCAAACCCCTTCAATCTCGTCACTATTAGCTAGCTTCAGCGTGCCTTTTCCTACTTCATGTCTTGCTATTGCATTCAGACATAATTCTTCATCTCGAGCCACCATTCGTTGGTAGCTCACTGCCATCACTTGGCCCATCTCTTCTATAACTCAAATTGTATTTGCCATCATCTTGATTCTTCTTGGCAGCCTTATCCCTTCCCAACTTCTTGAAAATGCTAGCGATCATAACTGCACCCAACACCAAAAAGCTCCCGTGGACATACAACCAGCTGAATCCCTTGGGGAAGAGCAAAAAGCTCAACGCTAACGTCATGGCTTTTCTGGCTGTTGTCAACAGCACGGCATGGACTCCTCCAAATCTCTTGACCAAAGTCATGTAGCAAGAGATGCTAGCATAACTCAACAGCGTATACATCCCAAAATATAATGCCAACGTCGAATCATCAAACAGCCACTTGACAAACTGAACCAGCGTCCCACTCGCCAAGGTCACCACCGTCATGCCCAAAAAGCTAAACAAATTGCTATAAACCGTAACCTCCAAACGACTCGCCCCCCCTCGAAACAAACACTCCTGAGCATTCGGCAATATAGCATCCGCCACCACCGATCCACTCACCAAAGCCAACCCCATCACATCAAACTTCAACGGATCCAATGTATAATCCGCCAATGCAAACATAACCAACCCGGCACAAATAGCCAAAGCACAAACATACTCATAACTCGCAAACACCTTCTTATTCACGATTGTTGCAATAATCATCGTGGGGACCAATTTACATGATCGGAATACCACCTTGGTCGGGAAATTTATGTATGATAAACTCATGTTGCACAAACTCGACGAGGCGAATAAACACCCCGTCAACAGGGGATATGCCCTTAAAGGAGCTGTGCGATGAAATCCCGGTTCTTTTGCAATGTAAATTCGTTCGGCGTAGCTAAAGACTAATACGCCAATGACTTCGGCGTATCCCAGCATGATTGTTCCGTCTACTTTATTATCGGGTGTAGAGGATGTGGCGGCGGCTTTGGTGAGTAGACCGACAATCGCTTCTTGGAGGACGTTGTGCATACCGAAGAAGAGGAACATGAGGACGGATATGAAAGTCATTTGATGTGTGGGTGGGAGGGTGTCTAAGAAGGTGGAGCCCAGGCCGGAGTCGGCGTTGGATTTTAGAACTTGGGATTGATCATCGTTGTTGTTATTGGGTTTACTCGGTGTCGAGATGGTATCTGAGTGTGATTTTAGTAGATTGAGGGTTTGGAGTTCCTCGCTGCTGTTGGAGGTGCAGGAGCCCATTTCGATGTCTTTTGGGTTACACATTGGTGAAGAGGTTGGATTGCAAATAGAGTTTGGTTGTTGTGATTGATGCTGTGGTTTGTTTTCTGTGGAAGTAATAATGAGACGTCGCATGTAATTGCGTGCTATGTACTGCTCGGACCAACTTTCGGTCATTGTGAGGGACAGCCGTGTTTCATATTTGTGTGTTGTGATTGGATGGCCGGCCGGCCGGTCGGTTGGTATGGTGTCGCTGGAAAAACGAAGGCATGACTGATTGCAAGAAAGACTTCATGCTTGCTTGAAAAATGGTACTTATAACGGCCTCCTTGAGAAAGTGCCAATCACGGAGTATATCCAAATGACCCAAATTTATGGTAGCCTAAATAGCCTCTGGTGCATCTAACACGTCACATTATAACCCAGAGCGTGAATGGATTCTGGCAAATATCAAATAATAGACCGGGTTATCCAACCCAAATCAAGCAACAAAGGTTAACACAAAGTTAAAGGATTGAATGATACCATGACCTCAGAGAAATTCGAGGTCATTTTGGGTCATTCCAACTTAAAAAGGATTGAATGATACCATGACCTCAGAAAAATTCGAGGTCATTTTGGGTCATTCCACGTTTAAGCGGCATGTCAAAAACATCTTCTTCTCAAATTCTCCGACTATCTCAACGACGTCGACGAGCACAAAGATCCAAACCACAACCTAAAGGCCTCTACAATTGTTTCATCTGTACGCTGCTCTTCATAAACCGTCGACCGTGGAAAAGAGCGCAAACAGTTAACGGCCAACTTCACAACTCAAGGCAGATGTCCAAAATGAATGACTGCAATTCCAGACGCAATTCAAGAAATTCAAGCTCAAACGATAACGATGGATGCATATCCGTTACTACTATAACGGTAAAGCACCGGCCATCAAGCAGAACTTCATTCGTAGACGAACCTGCGCTCCTCTGCAACTCAAACAGGCCTCCAACCCATCATCATCAACATGAGCCAGATGAAGAATCAACGTTACCGATCGACGACCTAATAGAAGACATTGTGCTCAATGGAGACTATGAGCCCCTAGCATCCTCGGGGATGTCAGGCATCACATTGTGGACGAAGGCAAGTCGATGGACTCGCATGTCTGACGTTCAGACACTGGCAACCTATGCTACCGAGCACACATTGAATGAAACAGTGTATACCCAGGAGACTTCAGTGTTGCCTCAGCTGAGTCCATTGACTGAAGAGAAGGGAAGGAATGATTTGGACTTTTGCCAGAGATTCTTTGGCCATCCCATGTTTTCTAACTTGAATGCTACTTTGTTTGTGATTCTGTTGGGATTGGTCCATTATGTGCACAGTGGTTTTTAATGTGAAGTGAGTTGTTTAATCTCATTTCTGTCTGAGGAAGCCCTCATTTTGTCGGGAATGTTCATTGTATAGCTTAATTAACGGATCTAGATAGTTACACCAAAGTTATCAAATCTTAAATCTGGGGTCACATAATTCTGTCGTAATGGCAATTGAAATTTTGCTCTGGAGAAGTACATAGTTTCAAATCCTGATGTTGTCCTTTTTCTTAGAATCTTGAATGTGCAGTTGTTGTAATTCATTGGTTTACATTTATAAACATGCACGCTTCAGCCCGAGTTGAAGTTGTTAAGATCCGATGATCAGATATAGAGGTTTCAAGTACTAAATAAAACAAGAGGTAGACTTAGCTCTAATAAATGCAACATTAAATTCAATAATGCCAAGATTTCAGCATGGGGGCTTTCTTTTTCTCCTTAAACTCAGTTATATCTAACAAAGAGCTTAAATCTCCTTCCTCTGCAAACCAGGAGGCAAACTCTGCGTCAACTTCTCAGCCTTCTCGCTATCCTTCACAACCAAGGTATACAACAAACGACTGCAACGGATCTTGAACTTGGTTTGGTCGGGACGCTTGCGGATTTTGACGAGTTTGGCGTCCTTGCGGCGGGCCTTTTGGAGAAAGTCGCGAATGTCGGTGATTTGCTTGGGCATCTTGATGGATGGTTCTGTACTTTGTATAGACGGGGGAATATAAAGGTGTGTGAGATTTACTGTGGTGAAGAATGAGAATCAAGCAGCACAAAAGAGTGGGCGAGCTTGGGAGAGAGCAGAGGGTTGCTGAACGCACGCCCGCCACCAAAGACCGAGCCCAATCACCACACCCATCTCCACCAGCAACGCCCACAACAAAACAAAGCTCCGCAACAGCTCCAATGAGCGGTAGAAGAAGGGAGCTTACTCTCAATCCTTTTGTAAAAGGAGAGAGCCGTCATCGACGCACCTGTAAAAAGGTCTGCTCCAAATTATGGTTGTTTACTGTGGACAATCGAAAGGAGTGGGGTGAGGAGATGATGGCGGGGAGAGGGGGGAGTTACATGTTACTAATAATTTGATACGAATTCCTATGTGGATATCTAGCACTTGTCTTGTTGAACTAAAATCCGGTAAAATGTAGTTGCTATCAACTGAACTGGACTTTGATGCAGTCATTTAAACAATAATTCTAGTGCCACAAACCGGCCTACTTTTCTGAACTATAACAGCCTTTTACCGTTCCCGCCCGCACCCATCATCACCAGAAACTCAAGGTGAGAAAGAACCATGGCGGCCGCAATGTGGCTGTAGGATTGTTTTAATTGGACCGAATCTGTCGTTAGCACTTCAATTAGAGCCTCTTGTCCGTGTGTGATCACTTGTATGTGTAAAGCTTAGAGCTTGGAGACCACAACACCGCGGCGCCATTTCAAGTGATGCACGTATGTAGTGCACCTCTTTAGCAGCTCCACTTGCTCTAACACACTTTCATCCACCATCTTATCATTTCCTCAGAATATACAAAAAATCATGCCAGTCTCATCATTAGCAGACCTCACCGACGCCCAAAAACAAGAACTCGTGGCATCCCTCTCCGCGATTGTGGTGGGATCGTCCGGTGTAGAAGTTACGGCCGAGGCATTGAATGCCGTGGCTGCGGCTAGTGGAAATAGCTTGAGTGAGGCTTGGGCTAGTGTTTTTGCTGGGGTTGTTGCCAAGGTTTGTTTTCGTGTTTATGTGAAACATTGTTGGATTTTTGATTGTGATTGTAGGGCTAACTCAATTTTGTTCATGTTATCTGCAGAGTGGAGGAATTGATAAATTCTGTCTGGCACCGGGAGGCGGTGGTGGCGGAGGAGGTGGTGGAGGAGGCGGCGGCGGTGGAGAAGAGGCAGCTGCTGCGGCTGTGGAGGTTGTTGAAGAGGAAGAGGCACCCCCTGCTGTTGATATGGTAAGTTGATCCTCGATTCCTTGCTTTATCTACTTAGATGCATTCAACTGAAATTTCTTCCCTTAGTTCGGTGGTGATGGAGGCGGAGGAGATTATTAGATTAACAGAGCTAAAGGATGTAAGAATCAGATGTTATACATACCAAAGTCTATTTTATATTGATTCACAAAGGGTCCACAAGAACAGAACTGGTCAACATCCAATCTTGACTGCAGTTCGGAAATTCCACTGGTTGCAACAAGAATAGCAACTGAAATGATGACAAACTAAAATATCATAATGCAATGGCTTCATCCCAATGCATTGTACGGATTCTTCACACCAGCACCAGTCGTCTTCTGTGATATTTGAGACACACCAGTAGAGGGATCAATCTGCCCGTTCATTGCCAGAATCGAGGATGCCAAGCCCAGCATTCCGTCAGTAATATTGGACTGACCTCGAGAAGTGCCAGGTCGAGGAGGCAAGTTTAATCCAGCAGTTGTTTGCTGTGGGTTGGAATTCTCCTTGTTTAGTGATTGGCTTGCAGCAGTAGCAGCTGCTGCTGCAGTACTTGTGCTGGTATTGAAGGTTGGTTTGGCAGCTGGTGTGGCCGTGAACACGGAATAGTCGACACTTCCTGTGCTCACGCGATTTGTCTTGTTTGCTGCCGTTGTGTTTGCATTGTAGGGCGTTACGTAAGGTGCAGCTGTGTGGTTGGTGTTGTTCTGATGTGCTACAATGTTGTTTGCATTGTGAGGAGTTTCTTGAACGATAGCAGCAGCAATGTTGACATAGGTAGGCGTCGGTTTAGGCTGTGTCATTGCTCGCTGAACTTGTTGTGTATTGTATGCATTTGTAGGTGTTGGTTTTTGTTGATTTGATCCATAGCTTGGGATTGGCTTTTGTTGATTTGCGTTGTATGTTGTAGGATGCACCGCCTTTACTTCTTGTTTGACTACCAGTGCTGCATTGTTCACATTTGTTTGAAGCTGGTTTGTCGCAGACTGTTGAACAGTAGTATCGGCATTTTGATTCGCAGCAACTCGATCCTTATCAAAACCAAATCTACTCTTGGCGCGATGTACGTCAAATTGTTCAAATGCATCCTTCAGATTCTTTGGGGCATTATTCACCGAGAAGCCACTGTGATACAATGCATTTCCAGTCTTTTCGCCGAAATGACGTGCAGCTCGTTTCATTGCGTCTGTGATTGCTCCTTTGATTGCGTGCCCGCTTGCTGTGCCTAGTGATTTGTCGATGGCGTCACCTGCTCCGCAATCCTCTAAATCAGCAGATCAGATTGATTTGGAAATGAATTTCGAGTTGTCAAATCATTGGATAGAAAACTATGACAATAAAAATTCCAACGAACTCACCTCGAAATGCCCCAGATCGAGTAAGAGTAATTCGAACTGTCGCAGTATAGGCCACATGATATCGTCCCTTATCGTCTTTTACTGATTCCTTTCATGATAGAAACGCAGTTCGTCCAGCCGCAGCCCCAGAAGTACAATTAAAATTCATTGGTACATATTCATATTATGAACAACCAACAAAAGGAACAAATCAATTCACTGCACTCACCTCCCTAGTCTTATCTCTAACCTCCATACTCCATCCATCGTACCCAAATGCATCATTCAAAGTCTGTGTAACTACCTCTCCAGCCATGTAATCTAACTTCCTTCCCCCAGGCCCGGCTCGTTGGGAGATGACGTCGCGCAGCGGCCGAGTGCCGAGGAATTTGTCGACGGTAACCGGTGCCTGCGTTCATATTGGGTAAGATTCGATTAGACGAACGATATAAAAATGATTCCAGGGGCATCATAGTTGAATAGGCTACGAATGTCGTCTACAAAATTGAAACGGTACACAGAACTTGAGAACGTGGCATGCACCGCAGAAACTCACCCCCTTGTGATCATGCAGCACCGTGCCATCGGCGTTTAGAATGTACTCTCGTTCGGAGGCGGACGCTTTATCGTTGGATGAGTTGATCTCTTCATGGGGACGCTTGCGGCTTGGATCGTTGGCCATGGTTGGTTTTTGTTTGATTTTCGAGAGAGGGTGAATCTTACCTTTAAAGTAAAAAATATCCACACCCGCTCGTTTATCATTCACAACCACAGAGGTCACACTTCACCACCACTCACAACCTCCTCTCGACCACAGCACAGTTCCACAAACGCAGAACGGTATGGCGCATTCAATGGTGCTTTGTGACCATATTGATCTACATTGATCTGGTGTCAAGTGAGGTGTTTGAGTGCTTCTGGGTGCGTTGGTGGCATTTCCTTTCGTTGGACAACTGTCAATTCTGACTTGTTTGAACATTGTAGTGCGCCACCATCGGCCACAAGCAAAAAAATAGAGAAATCACTGAGGTTGTGATTCTCACGAGAATGAGATTACAAAGAGTGATGACATAGTAATTGATTTCGTAGAGCAATGAATCAGCCAGTGTGTTGTTTGGCTCGCCTTATTAGTTTACATTGCATTCGAGTAATACCTTAAACTCTATCTGATTTACTTTCGAAGACAAAGTGTCTTCTGATACATATTCTACTTTCATTTGTAGTACTCATAATTGACCACAACTCGAAGCAGGAAACAAACCTTTCACTTTCGCTGGATCATGAGTGATCCGTTTAATTAAACCACTCGGTCTCTCTTGATGGCCTTTACCATCGTCATCTGGATTTAACCCATTGGCGACTCTTTCCAGTACCTCGAGACTGGATTGTACTTCAGGTTCTGGTATAGGACGACTGTTTGGTTCCAGTGAAGCCAATGGCGGTATCCTTGGCATAGATGAAATCTTGAGATCTGGTAGACTTATATCATCTTTCACACAAGGCCAATATTTATCGGACACTTCTTTCAAATATTCCATCCACAATTTACAATGTGAATCATACTTGACATAACCCAAGGGTGTGGTACCACGCCGATCTTTCAGACTCAACAACCATGGATCTTTATCCAATAACATGGAGATCAATTCAAAGTTTGGTTGTGACGTCCAACATGCATCATGTAGAGGTGTTCGTCCAAAGTCATCGCAGACTTGAACGGAGCATCCGGCTTCGAGTAAGAGAGCTAGGATGGAATGGTTGCCTCGACGGCAGACTGCGTGAACGACAGATTCGCCGAATTTGTTACATGCGTTGGGGTGTAGATGGTGTGAAAAGAGGAATTGCTTCACTTTTTGGTAGTTGGAGCTTCGTATGGCGTCTGTGAATGCTATGCCGTAGCTTGAGACTTGATGTTGCTATGTGAAAAAGGGCACGAAAGGCGATGAGTTAGAAGCAATAAATCTGTCATATCGTACTGCCAGCATAAAACCTACCGTTGGCTTGTTATTATACCCACAGGCGAGACTAGCGTACGTCGTGGCAGGATAGCCTCTCGATTGCAACATATTGATAAAGAACCCTTGCAAACACGGCTCCACCTTCACTTTCTCCTCTACCGCAACAGCCGGAGTAGCGGCCTCATGAAACGGCTTTGCCGTGGACACATCGGCAACTACTTGATCCAACCAATCTATGTTACTGAACATGGATGAATTGCCCTGCCGTTTACGCTTGAGGCCACATATGGTATTTTGCTGTGGTATTTGGAGAGCCATTCTAACAATGGACAAGCTATCTCCAACAAAGGATGCACAAAATGCCGATGGCTCAAGAAGTTATCAAATTGTGATACATGAACAACACTGCCACAATCGAATTCAATGCTCTGAGCTTTGATTGGGCCGATCGATAGATTTTTTGTTGACATTGCTCGGCTCTTGTTTATTCACCAGCCACGTTGCTTTGATTGCTTCCAACAGCAGGCCGGGTAACAGCTGGCGACACTTGAGAAAAGAATTGAAAATGTGAGGTGTGAGCCGTTCGTCGCGTAGAAACCACGTCAGAGCACGTCAGCCCCAAGCTTATGTCTTGGGAAACCTAAATCATGCGGCATACGTGGTGAACACCACATCACCTCCACTATGATATGACACTCCATATTGAAGATACGAAGTGACATTGACTGAGTTTACAAGAATGACGCGCAAACCATATGGTAATGACGCTATACTTAAGTAGGATGACATTGAGAAGTAAGGTCATTATGACCTCATGGAACGTACATTTGAATGAGTTTATGTACAAGAATGACACGCAAACCACGTGGTAGTGACGCAGTAAAAAGGATGGCTTATGAAGAAGTGGGGTCATTATGACCTCATGGACTGTCATTGTCATCCTTGAAGGGGCATTTTGAGTTGTGGGGGGGGGGGGGGGGGA
>JALLPI010000008.1:0-61710 GCA_036939935.1 Cyclotella atomus | reverse complement strand
AGACTGCATCGAATGTCACTAATCTTGCATTGGGAGGTAGGTCAACTTTCGTTACTTCAACTCTAAATGATTCACTATCTTTGACACACCACGGAACTAACCCAACAAGCTTCTGAAATTCCACATCAAGCCATTTGCTAAGGCATTCGATGGTTGTGTTACACTTGGCAACGACTGGACGGAGCTTAACTGGGTT
This sequence comes from Cyclotella atomus, assembly GCA_036939935.1. Classification (NCBI taxonomy): domain Eukaryota; phylum Bacillariophyta; class Thalassiosirophyceae; order Thalassiosirales; family Thalassiosiraceae; genus Cyclotella; species Cyclotella atomus. Next base: position 61,514 of record JALLPI010000008.1, on the reverse strand, counting down.
CTTATGGACTTTGGCCGTGGCTCGGAACTGTGCAACTTTTGCCCATCCATGGATGTCTTGGTTTCTTTTGAAGAATTTGATGGTAGTGTCAGGTAAGTTGCGGCCGTGCGTCCGAAGGAAGATCTTGAATTCGTTTTGGAGGTCATCGAGGGTGTTGTCTTTTTCATGCGTGATGTTTTGATAGACTTGTGCATTACTGAGGTGCTCTTTTAACACTTGCTTGATGAATTCTGAACGTTTCCATACGGTGACTCCCATGTTCTTGTCTGCCTCTACTACTATGAACTTCTTGTTGTCCTTTCGAAGGGCACTGTTTTGCAGAACGGTGATGTTTGGGTTACACGCTTTTTGATAAGGAGATTTGATGTAGAGCTTGGGATTGAAGTGTGGATCCTCAGGAGGATCTTCGGTAGCGAGGTAGTGCTTGACACGGACATCATGTTTGAACCGATCGATTGTTTTGTTGATGTTGTTTGATGGTAATCGAGAGCGGATACAGAACTTGAGGCCAAGGCTAAGTAGGGAGTAGGTTCCTGGTGGGAGAACCAAGTTGGTGAAGACGAAGATTGCTTTGTTTGATGGCTGATTGGTGTAGAGATCTGCTGGCATGCTGTTGACGACTTGTTGTGCATTGAGCCAGGTGGGTAGTTTTTGGTTGGCTATGAAGCCGTACTGTTTGCGAAGATGAAGTCGATATGAATATAATGCATTATGAATTCTTGAATTGTCAAAGTTGATGTGTCTTGACTCCACTTCTAACGCTTTCTGCTTCGCTTTTTGCTTTCGCCGGAGGCTGCACCTCCGTGATCTCCGTTTCCTGCCTTGCGCTTCCTGGACTGCTTCTGCTGCGTCTTGGGGATTTGATTCTGATTCCCATTCTACTCAAGATTACTCAATCGTGGTTATAATCTACAGCAGACACCACCCAAGCTTCCAGAGTTGTCGTCAAACGAAGCAGCATCATTGCTGCTTTGTTTCTGGCGTTTGACCCCTGGCTTTTGGGATCCGCCAAATATTTTGCTCGCAGTTGACTCTCAAATTTCTTGGTATATGCCTTGAACTGCTTGTCTAGAAGCTGTTTGACTGTAGTGTCTTCCCCGACTCCAGCTCCTTGCGTGATTGCGTTGGCTGTTGCTTCTTGACTTGCAGCTTGAACTCTCTTCTCATACCTAATTGCAATTTCCCTGTTGATGCTACGAAGGATATTATCTTCAGAGCGCTTCTGCCATGCATCGAAGCTCATCTTGGGGACCAAATCAGTGAGTAACGCCTTGACTGATGTCCTGACTGCTTGTTCATCTGCATTGATTTGACTGATTGCGATAGCACCTGCAAAACTAACTTCATTGTCTGCTCTAACCTTGTGGAAAAAGGTCTTGAAATCATCAAGGCTGCCAAAGCAGAGCAGCTTGAGCTCTCTGTCCTTGAAGGTAGTGATGGCGAATTCGTAGGCGATCGACCAGGCCAACTGCTCCTTTTGATTGGAGAGGTTAGCTTCAGGTTTGGTACTCTTGAGCTTGGCGAGCTCAGAGACCACAAGATTGAAGGTTAAGTCCACAAGGGACTTGACTTGCTTGGTCTGGAGGAGCGTCTTGCGATGTGATACTTCCAGCTCGGCGAGTCTTTTGAGTAAGTTCGTGCCATCTTTTTTGTATTTGGCAAGTAGCTCATCAAACTCGCTCACAACCGTCTTGAATTCATCGAGATCCTTGGTGCGGTTGGATCCAGTACAAGGGTTCTTGTATCCGAGGAGGCAGCCGGGAGTGTACTCAACCTCTTCTCCGCTGCTCAGAGTGAGCTTGGTGCCGAACGAAGAGAGAGGAGTCTCTCTGTCCAAGATTTCTTGAAACAGATCGAGCATCGTGTTCGCATCGTCCACGATGTGAGTAACTATCTGCGAGGGCAGCGACGCCAGATGGGCAGCAAGGTCAGTAAACTTCCCTTCCTCTTCCAATTTCTCAGCCTGATCCTTTCCTTATAACAGCTCGTCTGGTAAAGCAATTATGTTCAATGCACACATCGTGCAAAAATCTATATAAATTAGAATCAAACAGTAATGCCCAGGAGATAAAGTATTAGCTTAAACGAACGACAGCACAAGGATTTGCTGTTTCGGTTGTCTTCTTCAGGCCGTTCGCTTGAAAAATGAGCTAAACAAACAAGAGGATAGCACCAATCTGCTAGCTTTTTACGTGTAGAAACCGCTTGACTTGTGAGCTCAAGTGCAAAATGGACAGTGCAGCTGATACGGAGTAAGTGTTTTTCTCGTGACGCAATGTGAACAGCTGTGGATCGTAAAATAGATCATAGGTGACGTAAAAACTCCTGGGAACACGTCACAACAAGAAAATGCCTAAAATGAGGTAAATAGAACCTTTATACTTAACCTAGCTAGTGCGTAAGCACGTAGCTAGGTTAAGTAGAAAGGTGGGGGAGTCTACTCTGGTAGCTCCCCCGTAATATATTTACTAACCTCTTGGCCTTCCACTTCAAACAGCTTGGACTTGGCTACAACACTCCTTGAGTAGGCAATAGTAAACTGCTTGATGTTGAGCTCTCGAGCGAAGAGTTCTTCATAACAGATGACATTGGTACAAATTTTGAATATCTATAATCAGCGCTGGTCTGAGTATTATGCTAATAGTAATGGTTGAAACTATGGTTAGGATCCTTTGAAATGATATCGATATGAAGAATCGATTTTAACAATGATCTACATCTGATATGACACATTCCATTAGTATCTGTCAGGCAAAGTTCACCTCTATCAAACTACATACCTTAGAGATGTCATTCAATCACTTATCGCGATATCAAAACTGTTTCTTTGTTTGGTATTGTACAACTTGGCAAACTCAGATTAAACGCTCTGTTATGCTTCATACAACTATGGGATTTTATTAGACCTAAACAAGGTTACATTGCCTAGCACCTCTGCATTATGATGTAATTGTTCTAAAAACCTAAAATCTTCAACAGCTATCTACAGAATCAACTCTTGTTCGAACTTCACTGCTCTTTGGGAACATTGCACAAGCCAGGGATAGCCCTCAACAGCTTAAAGACTGCATTTAGCTGATTGCTTCTCCCTTTAAACATGCTCATTATTTTGGGTAGAAAGCATAGAGGCATATTGGCAAATGGAGTGACATCAAAATCCCCTACAAAATAGTACCGCATCACCTTGTTTTGGATTACCTTGTTTTTGTTCTCAATCTTATTGAGCTCCAAACAGTCTCTAGTAAGTGCTGATAACTGAAGTTGGTAGTGGGGGTGAAGGGGGGTACCGCCGCGGAACACTGTTTCAAGCGTGTGGTTAGAATTGCAAATGTTCTCGAGACTTGAATAATCACACAATACTTTTTCAAAGGCATTATGAATGTAAACATCGGACCATTGAGTACTTCGCTTAAAACCCAACTTCAGGGATCTCAATTTTGTGTTCCTAACAAGACTTGCCAATATTTCTCTCGCGTCTGGTATATCCTGAAATTCAATCAAATATAAATGCTGCAGTTTTGCTCTCGGATCTAATGCAGCAAGTACAGTGGCGGTGTTTGGATTTAGCCACAACGTAAGTGTTTCCAACTTCGGCAACACAGGTGTTAGTACGTCAATATGATTTGGGGATAAGTATCCGTCAATTGTAAGATTCTTCAAGTTTGTGTTGTTTTGTAGAAAGGAAATCAAACCCAAGCTTGAGCTCCTCGAAAAGTCACCAATGTGTAGAAAATGAAGTTGCTCAATTGTTTTGTTATTCTTGAGCTCAGTGTAAAATGCCTCAAGACATCTAGCACGCTGTTCAACAAATCTATGGTCGTTGAGAAAACGAATCTCTAAGCTAATAATTTAGATCTAATGTGACATTTCTGGGCTCCGAGTGGGAGGGAGCTCCCCAATCCGGAGCTCTCTCCCTCCTTCGCCCAGGAGAGCCTCCTCTCTTCCATCCAATTTCACACCTCCATTGACGCCGCTTGGTATACCCGTCACAATACCTCCTCCATTACCCAACCAAACACCACACAACTTCGCCAATCTCCTCCCCGTTACCTTGCCGTCCGTCGATGCCTTTTCCTTATACAGGATGATAGCAATTGGCCATCAAAAAAGGTAACAACATGCCAAATTTTTGAGATGTGTTTGACATTCATCTGACTATTTTCACCCAATCTTCCGCACTAGGCAAATAGCATTATCACATTCTACCCATGCAAACACGCAAGAATTGAATCTTCGGCGTACACCTGAGTCTTGTGCCTTGAATGTTACAACAAAAAGACAGAAGTAGATGTTAAAGGTCCTACAGATGGTAGGAGGATAAGCAGGAGGAGCATCAAGGCTGACCAAAGTGGTGGGTTCGAGATAAACCACCAAATGGATTCAAACGGATGTCGTCACTCTGACCCTAACTCCTTTCAGCATGAGACAAATCTAAAGTATTATGACGAACGATATCAGGAGACCATTCCCGAATGCAAGCAAATCTCTTGTGTCTGTTAGTTGGAAGTAGGGCGGCTGGAGTGAGCGAGGGTGAAATTGAGGCGTCTGGGGAAGGGGGCATGATGTTGAAGAAATCCGTCTGCTGCTATTTGTGAATTGGCGCGAGGGTAGTTAAGGGTACGTAGATTGAACTATCCTTACGATAAAGTAGATAGCGAATTAGCTTCAGGGTGAATGGGAGTACGGTAGATAGGGGTACGTAGTTTGAACTATTCTTAGGATATAGTAGATAGCGAATTAGCGCGGGTACGGTAGATAGCTCTTACGTAACCTATATCAGGCTACTTGAATAGATATTAATATCAAAATTTCGATGGATGTATAAATCACACTGGAGCCGTCGAAAGTATTAAGCGTTGCTTTTGAAAGGGGCTGCAACAAAGGCTGATGATGAGAAAGCTCATGAACTATATCAGCTATACTTGGAAGATGTAAAAAATGATCAGCGGGATGAAGCTGCAGAGCATGATGAAAGCAACTCGTATTTGGTCAGTGCAGACGATTACGAAGCATTTCCTTCATTGATTTGATTGAAACTAAACCAAGGCCAATTGGGACTGAAGTATATTTGAACACAAGATCAGGACGAAGTGATGGTTTTCATCACTGATGGTTTTCATCACTGATGGCTTCTAAAACAATGCAGCTCTCTCTATATAAAAATCTTCAGTTTTTCAAGCAGAGCTTTATAATTTTTTACCTTTACATTTGCATATGCTTATTTCTTGATTGAATCACCTTACCATTTTGATTGACAAGCTCACATTAACACTCTTGATAAAAGTTGAGGATGAATTACAAATGATTCTTACCTCCGTATATATGGTACCTTCTACATTGAAAACAGTAATGTGCAATAGGTTTAGATATGCAATGCAGTGACTCTTTGCACAAGATGTCATTGTCATAGTTTGATCTACAAATACTTTTTTACATTTAGCTTCTATGCAACTTGAACTTGCCATACAACATCATTGCCAATGCTCCATAGCTTCAAAGGCCTTGACAAAAGCAGTAACAGCATCGCATCCATCACTAATGCGTGTCTTTCTCGTAATTATCGCATTCCGAGCCAAAGGACCAGCCGCAGCATCATCATTCATCATTGAAGCCATCAACTCGGAGTGATTGACGGGAAAGCCCAAATACGAAGCCTGCACTACACCTGGGATAGAGTAGTACATGAAGGTGTCGGTATGTTGGTGAGACTTGAACTGTTCCAAGGTTGTGTGGAGAGGATGAGCTCCTGTTTGCGAGATGGCCGAAACGTTGACACCGTGAAGATGGCATCATGGTTTTGTTCGTTTGAGTTTGCTTGATGGCTGATGATGTCTTGGTTTTGTTCCTTAGGATTTGCTTTATGGCTCATCGTTTCGGAAAAGAGGGAGAGATGGAGAGAGCAAGAGAGATAGATGCCGTTTGAATCGAATGCAGCAATGGGAAAGATGGGACTGCTGTAACCGTATCGGATGTGGAAAGGAAATGAGAAATGAATGTCAGTGTTGTTGATGCTTGATGTTTTAGAAGGAAAGTCAAAGGTCAAAGGATTCTCTGCCGAAGGGGGACATCGGATGATGTGTGTCGTGGATGAGGGTCACGAGGTCACATGAGCTACGGGAGTGTGACTTCTAGTTCACTTGAATTCTACTTAATAGAGCGGCCTCAACACTTTTCTTACTCTTCACGTCACCAGTTTACGCTGACGTTCCCGTTCTTTGTGGAGAGATCGTTCAAAGCATCTTGTGAGTTTGTGAGTTATTCACGAGTCTCCCGCCATCGCCTGACCCAAGACCCAAAAAATCCGAACAATTCGACCATGACGGCACCAATTCAACCCTTCCTAAACCATTNCCCCCTATTACTATAAGAGCTCGAGCATCAAAGGATGTCCCCTCTTGAAAATTTTGAAATGCACTTTTGCAACGACTCTTTGCAACGGTTTTCACAGTTGAAATTTGATGGGCTTAAATGAACGGCTTAAGTGATTAGATTTGAATTCTGTTCTGTTCAGATGTAATTATTTTAATTGAGTTGAAAAAGGAATAGTTACTGAAATTTTGTGTAAGTAAACTGTCATATTCAGGGAATCACGTTTTGTGACTGAGGTAATAAGTGAGTTGAACATACTAAATGATGGAGTATTTTAATTTGGATGCAATATGGAATACTTGTTTGCAAATTGAACACATTTTTACTTACACAAAAAAGAAATCATTATATTTGCAACACAGCACAATATTACTTGAGGAACTTTCACTGATTCGTATTATGGCATAATTACTCCCTTTCTTCCATAGTATTTTATTTTTACTCCATTGCTTATACAGTATGACATACTATCTATAATAAGGAGCAAGGAGCTTACTTACATGCAGTGAGTATCTGCTGTTCTGACATGGTGTACAATTGTTCAATCTAACCTTGACCATACCGTCCTTGCTGTTCATGTTCTATAGCTCCATTTTCTCTTTTAATCAAATCTAAGCCTCTATTGCTAATACAACACACACTCAAAGTTTCAATCAAGGCCAATGTTATAGAATTTCAAAAATCACTTCTCAATAATCAAAGGCTCTGAATACATAACATCAAATATGATTGAAAGAATAAATACACATGACATGGCATGTGCCAATGGTGCATTTATAAAATTGAATTCTAAGTCAGGAATAGTTTAGCCAAAAATGACACATCAACTCAAGAAACAGTAGTCAGTAACAGAGTAATATTACAGCTTAAGTTATCTTGTTTTTTTCTAAGATCAGTACCACAGTAGTTTGTGCTTTGAGGTTCTGATGATTCTTTTTGTGAAGGTGATGCACAGATTGCTGCTTTGATTCTGGATTGCACTCTATGAGTATGAGCCTACTACCGTCTCATATGCTGCTTCAGTTTGCAGCTTACACGCATTGATTTCCATTAATTTTAATTGCTAGATTGAAGCAGACACCTCTGATGCATTTCTTTTTTACTTGATAGCAAAGTGAGAGTGTAGCAGTGAGAGGGTTGTTATTGAACTTTTTTATTCCCTCCCAATTACCTTTATAACTCGCCTAGTATCAAAATCATCACTTTTGGATACAAATGGTCTCTGGTTTCCAAAATCTTGCCCGCCTCCAAATCTCTCCCAACCGTCTGAAATCTCTCCAGCCAGTTCCCAAATCTCGCCCAGAATTCTCGCCCGCTGCGTGAAAGTTAGGCAACAACAACAACCATGATAGCCAAAACACCAGCCGCTACCGCCGCCGCAACACCGCAATAGCACTGTTACACCGCCTTGTTCTTGTTGCATCCAACACCCCCACTGCCGCGCAGCTGATGGCCTCGGACTTACCTCTATCTTCTCCGCCTTGCCGTAGTGAGTGGGGGACGGCGGCAGTGCATGTGGGCAGGTGGGATTTATTTTGGGTCAAAAGTTCAATAGGAATCGTCGGCGGGCAAGTTTGGATTTGGATACAGCGGGCGAGTTTTAGAGGTAATTGGGAGGGATTAAAAAAGTTCAATAACCCTCTGTTGAAGTTGTGTCCATTGTCCCAAAAAGGACCAAAATCAAGGACTCCCTATTATGAACTTACTACGAGTTCTACGGGATGTGTGTAGGAATCAGTACACTGCCGCCGCCCTCTCGCCTCCTCTACCTCATTTCTTTGAGGCGTGTTGTAAGTGATCCTCACCATGGCAGCCGCCACACAGAAAACGATCAGCTCCAACATTGTTGCATCTATCTTCTGTGTGGGTAAGCGCTGTCTCGGTACCGGTGTTTAAATAGATTCAGATCTCGTGCACTTCTTGTGCACTGGTGATGTTGCTGTTTACGCTCTGTTTTCATTTGTCTTCAATTGCAGAGTACTAACCACTCTCCTCTCTGTTTTCCCTTCCAAACCTACACACCGACACACACACAACAATCCACAGCCATCCATAACCCACAACCAATAAAATGAAGTACTCCACCACAGTCTCCTCTTCGCGACGCAAGTCTCGCAAGGCTCACTTCACAGCCCACTCTGAGGCACGCCGAACCCTCATGTCCGCCAACCTCTCCAAGGAACTCCAAGCCCGTCACGGTGTCCGCTCCATGCCCATCCGCAAAGACGACGAAGTGCTCATCACACGCGGAATGTACAAGACACGCGAAGGAAAAGTCCTCGCCTGCTTTCGTAAAAAGTTCGTCGTTCACGTAGAAAGGATCACCCGCGAAAAGGCCAATGGTGCCGTTGTTCAGGTTGGTATTCCCGCTAGTAGTTTGACGATTACTAAGCTTAAGATGGACAAGGATAGAAAGGCTGCTTTGGATAGGAAGAATCGTAATAAGGGCAAGGGTGATGATGTTGCCATGGCGAATGTTGACTGAGTATATTAGAAATAATATCAAGTCTAACGTAAAAATGAAATGGAGACCCCACTTCTTTCTAATATTGCATACTTATAGTCGTTTAGTGCTTCGCAATAACTTCGATTTGCCGAGTTATCTATGGTGAGTCAACAGGTTTGATTAGAAGTTGCACGAAGTTCCAAGTAGTCAAACAAATGCAGAAATACACACTTGTCTCATGCTCATTCAGTTCCAAGAACACTCAAGTTGATTGAATTCATAGTTGTATGAGACTAACTACTATTTTAATGTTACATCATTCTCACTAAAACTCAATAACAACTTCCTTTTCCATCTACTCCCCTTTACCGCCATGAGCAGCCTTCAATAAGAAAATCTGACTCAAACTATCCTGCACAGCCTTATCCGGCGTACTAGCACCGCTCGTCACACCCAAAACAACCTTATCCATATTCTCCAAAAACTTTTCCGTCACAATCTCACCCTTGATGGTGCGATGCGTAATGGTATTATCGGCACCGATGCAATCTGCCTTATTTATGTGGAAGGAGCGTATGCCTGCCTTTTGGGGGATTTCGAGGAGGTGGGCTGTGTTGGAGGAGTCCCAGCCTCCTACTACTAGGATGAAGTCTAGGCCTAGTTCGTCGGATTTTTCGACAAGTTCGTGGATTGCATCTTGGCGTTCCTGTGTTAGTGATAGATGGATTGTGTAAGATATAATGTTTGTTGTCAGATAATGAAGATAATGGTATCCATTCATTGTGTTTCATGCAATATACATATACTCATACACATCAGAATCACAACCTAAATCAATTCTCACCTGAGTAGCATCACAAATAGTATCAAACTCATAATAATGTTCCTGCGCCTTCACCGGCCCAAACTTCTTAATAATAGCCTTCTGCATCAACTGCCCTATCGCCCTAGTCTCCTTCTTATACATGGTAGTCTGATTCGCCAACCCCACCTTCTGCAACATGGTATCCGGATCAAATCCCTTCGACACTGCCTTTTCAAAATACTTTAAGAACGCCTCCTTATCTCCCCCATTGACAATATAATCGGCCACCATTTCCGCTTCTTTCATATCCTTGACACAGATGTAATCCTCGCAAAAGGACGTGGTGGCCACAGTCTCCTCATGACCGTACTTCCCGTGAATAACCGATGTTAACCCCTTGCGTTGATGATTATCCACCGTATTCCAAACTTTACTAACCCAAGGACAGGTCGTATCCACCACATCGACATTTTTGGAGTTGAGCAAACTCATTTCTTCAAAGGAGGCACCAAACGCTGGAAGAATTACCACATCTCCTTCTCCTACTTTATCAAAATTCTTTTTACCCTCTCCCAACTTTTCGATAAATTGTACATTCATCTCATGCAACCGATCATTCACTTCGGGATTATGAATCAATTCATTGGTAATATGAACAGTCTTTCCGGGGAAATGCTCCACAGCCTCATAAGCCAAGGCAATACTGCGTTCGACTCCCCAGCAGAATCCAAAATCTTTGGCTAGATGGACCGTTACGCCTTCTTTTTCGATGACGAAATTGGAAGATTTGAGTTCATCTACTAGAGGAGATTTGAATTGGGCTTCCATGGATTTTTCGACGGAGGGGCGGACATCTTTGAAGCCTTGGCGGTAGAAGGAGGGGGATTTCATGTATTGGAGGCGTTTTTCTTTTTTGGTGGTCTTTTTGGAGGATGGTTCTTCGGTGGTGACCGCTTTGGTGGATGACATGACAATGATGGATTTAGTAGAGGAGGAGCGATGGGGCGGGGTGAAGGCGTGGCTGCTGCTGGAGAGGGCGGCCACTGCCAGTACTGAAGGGGTTGAGAACTTCATGATTTTGGTGCTTTGATTGCTGCTGATGCTGGTGTATTACCACTGCTATGAAAGGATCTCCGACGACGACGACGATCGAGAGACGAAAAAGTGGAACGCTTTGTGCACCATAAGATGTATCCATCGGATATATCATTTGGACGCATATCTTTGGATTGTTGAAGCGTAGTTTAAAAGGGCCAGTCGATCTATTGAGCATGAGCGCTGTAATCACACGAGTGTCATCATTCATAGTTTGACCCTCACCCACGTCCTGCCGCCTCAAAATCATTTTAGACCTCTCTTCAAACACTACCGCAACCATGAAGTCCGCCCTCATCGCCACCCTAATCGGCTCCACCGCCGCTTTCGCCCCCGTCCCCACCACCAAATCCACCACCTCCCTCTCCGCCGCCTTCAACCCCGAATTCGGCGGCGAGGTATTCGACCCCATGGGCTTTGGCAAAATGCACCAAATCGAAGGAGTCTTCCCCAACATGTTCCCCCACACTCAATACCTCGAAGAATCCGAAATCAAACACGGACGCATGGCCATGCTCGCCTGGACTGGCGTCTGGGCCACGGAATCCGGCCTCCATTTCCCCGGTGCCCCCGTGGCAGACGATTGGACGAACGCCCTCGGAGTCTGGGCCCGCGAAGACCCCGGTGGATTCGGCATCGTCCTCGCTTTACTGTGTATCGCCGAAGGAGAAGGCGTCAGTCACGCCGGAGACAACTTCCGAGGTGTTAGCAAGAAGACACCCGGTGATATGGGATTCGATTGGATGGGCATGACGAAGAAGCTTTCAGCTGATAAGTTGGAGAGGTACAAGACTGTGGAGAAGAAGAATGGAAGGGCTGCCATGATTGCTATGGCGAGTCTTTTTGCTATGAAGAGTATTCCTGGATCTGTTCCTATTATGGATCTTCTTGGTGCTAACTAAGAAAGAGATGTTGAAGGAGTCGAAGTGATTTTTGACTTTGATGTTTTATGGGTCATACGATGTGTATGGCCATCCGACTTTTTTTGTACACCTTTAACCCAAGCTACCCATACCAGTACCAACACCCATGACAGTTTTTGCGACTCTACAAACACAAGCCCCAATCTTGAAAACTGTCCACCCATTTCTCTGCTTACATTGGATTATCAGTGCTGATTAGATTTATTATATGAAGTCAGCACACTTTACGTGCTTTGATTGGGGTTAGATTTCCTAGTATAATGACGTTAATAATCAACCGATATGGAATCGAATCTAGCTGGGTACTTACCTAGAGAACGCTAAGTCCAGAAAGTCTATCTGGCTGTCATTGAGTTGGATTTTCAAGCTTAATGATATAGATTGAGTCAGGTTGGGATTAGATTTCCAAGTGAAATGATTATGTTATCAACCAATTATATATTGGAATCGACTATGAGTTCAATCTATTTGCGTTTATTGAGATATGTTTTTTGTGCGTGCCAAGGCTAAACGAGCCCTGAAGTGTTATGTAGCGAGTATTCAAAACTCTTGCTATGTCGTGTTTGTCACAAGAAGAAGTAGCCTGAAGGCTTGACGAGGTGCAAAACTCTCAAGTACCAAATCACACAGCATTTCTAGAACGGCCATGCCTATTATAGGCCGCCGCTTCTTCCCTCTGGTCACTTATCACTTCATCTAAAAACTGCTGATACAATCGAAGCGCTCTTTCGTATTTTTCTTTCGTTGTCTGGCCATTCCTGTAATACTTTGCGATGACATTGACAGAGCCAATCTCTCCACCCTCAGCTGCAATGAGATGATGTTTTACAGCCCGAACAAGATCACCTTCATTCCCTTCAAACCAACCTAGAAAACATCTTGAGTATGCGCACCCTCCCATTGCAGCAAGCTCATAGTAGTGCTTTGCCTTCTTAGAGTCTTTTTTTACACCTCGACCTGCGAGATACAAGTTTGCAATGTCACGATATGCTTGTGTGTAACCAAGTTCACCTGCACTTGCCCAGATCTTGATCAACTTTCGACTCTTCATCTGCGAAGGAATACAGAACTCCACGACTCCAAAAGGCGAGAGGGTCGTATAATTTCATGCGCTTTTCGGTTCTTTGAATTGTAGTATCCCAATCGCCACGGCATGGCTGCTTCTCGCTTAGCCGCTTGATAGGGTTTAACCACTGCAAACCATCTTTCCACAGCACGTAAAATAACGCTGCCCTCCACCACCACTTCCATGAGTCAGCGGAAGAAAGCGTATTGGGCAATCATCTGGTTTTGGAGGCTCCTTGAACAACGCTTCTTCGTGCAACTCGGCGACACGCTTCTTGCATTCCTTCTTGTGCCGATTGCGATGCGCTATTTGGCAACCTCTTCCGCAATACTTCACAGCCTTACAAGCCTTGCATGTTTCCAGCTTGGCCTCTAACTCTTCTGATTTGCCGCAGTTGGCGCATGATGTTGGTGCTTTTTCTGTCGCCATTGTGGCTGACGATGGGAAAGACTTCGAAGTCTTCCTTTCTTTCCCTTCCTGCTTACCCTTACCTGTATTACAGACGTAACTAACCCGATATGTGTGTAAAATTTCATCTGTCACGAAAGGTACCAAATGCGGCGCCCAATTTCAAATGGAAGAAGACTCCTCTTCTGCCTGCGGCAAGAGTGACGATGCTGTCAAGCTGAAGACATGCGGAGCGTGTCAGCTTGTAACGTACTGTGGAAGAGATTGTCAAACAGCGCATCGCAATCGGCAAAAGAAGGAATGCAAGAAGCGTGTCGCCGAGTTGCACGAAGAAGCGTTGTTCAAGGAGCCTCCAAAACACGACGATTGTCCAATATGTTTTCTGATGTTATCAAGCACTGAATTAGGTCAAGCATTCATGTCATGCTGTGGACAGATAATCTGCTGTGGCTGCGAACATGCACATTATCAACAATGCATTGGACGTCCTTCGTGTCCTTTTTATAGAGCTGAATTACCTCTTTTCGAAGAAATATTGAACATGCTGGTTAAATTGGTGGATTCTAATCACGCCAAGGCTATATATCAGTTGCAATATAAAGAAAGATACGGGCAAAGCATTCAAGTTGCTTCAGCGTGCAGCTGAGCTTGGGTACGCACCAGCCTACTGCAACTTAGGTGTGATATTGAAGGAAGGTGACATTGTAAGTCGAGACGAGGCAAACGTTAGGCAGTATTATGAGAAGGTGCTATGGGAGGAGAAGTAACTGCAAGACTCAATCTCGGCTTTCATGAGTTCAAAGCTGGTAATTTTGACCGAGCTATCAAACATTGGATGATTGCAGCAAGCTTTGGAGATAGTAGAGTTGTCAATCATATAAATAATTATGCAACAAAGGATCATTATGCGCAAGCTCTTCGAAGTTATAAGCAGTATCTCAACGAAGTCAGAAGTGAGGTGAGTACAAGTATTTGATCGAGGACAAGAGGTGACCTGCCAAGATGCATCTGAATTGTCACCATATCAAAGAGTCTTTTCGTCCAAGTTTATCTTTTCATACACGATATTATGATATTCATAAGATCAAATAAGTATTCATTTTCATTTATTGACTTTCCTCCAGCGGCAAATAACATCCATGTTCACGGTCATCATCTATTGCTGCCTCATCATCTTTTGACCACTTTATTCCTTTTTCGGATTCATCTTAGATTGAGCACCTTGCGCAAGATGAGCACAGAATTTAAGAAGAGATTGAGAGTTGGATTACAATTTACCATAAAATGTTTAGAGCATCAAGTTGTATATTAGGAAAGTGCACATCATGGCCTTGAATGCCTAGGTACGCCACTCGAAGATGAAACTCTACCAATGCTGCCTCCAGCCGCAGCAGACCTCGCATTACTACCCGGAGGAGCAGAATTATTTGCCGATCCTCCATAGGATTGAAATCTACGAGTTCCCAATGCTTCAGTATCCCCACTTGCTTCTGCATCTCCGTGTTCTTCATCTACACTCAGCACACTTGAAAAGACGCTATTGATCAATGAATTGATTATCAGCACATCACTCGGTTGTTCACCTCTCCGTCTCCTATGCATAATAAACAGTAAACACAACACCGGCAGCAGCTCCGACAAACCATAGTCCAAGACGTCTCTTCGATATGAGTACAGCTTTCTTTCGCCACTGGAATTTGAATCATTGTACACCGAAGCAGTACGAGCGGCTATTGCGAAACTAATGATTCGTTCAATGAAGATCCATGCCAAAAGTGCACATGTACTCAATAAACGAAGCGCTAATGCATTGGAATCTTTCCGACGTTTCAAACCCGGACTCAATGCTTTCAATAGCAACGCACCAACATAGATGAGTGCCACCAAAAGAAATGCATAGATTCCAGTCAATAACATCCATAGATAGATTTCAGATTGTGACACTGGTATCCCATTCTTGGTTGATAACAGAACAAAGATTGCAGAGTAAGATGTCAGTACCGCAAAGTTCCATAATGGAAAGGTTTGTTTCGATGCAAGTACTGTTCTCAAGAATCGTGATATAGAAGTGTATATTGTAGATGTAATGCTGGCTTTCTTCTTTTGTTTGACTTTCGTTTGTTTCCTCACGTTGGGCGATTCTTCTTCATTCTCTTCATCAATCGAATCACGTAAGATGACCTCATTTGAAGGTATTGCCTCATCCTCGTCTGATTCATCACTGCCACTGGGTGATAATGGAGGCAGCGCCGCAAAGGAAACTCGTGCACAAAAGATTACTAATAGCCCTAATGAAGATGCGAATGCGACATGTGGTAGAGTTTGACTAATTCTGAGTAATATCCGAAGGGGTATACTGTTTTCTTCGTCTAGCAGTTCAAAGCAGTAGAATTCAACTGGGAGAAGTATCAGTCTTGCCAATACTGAGAAGAGAATGAGCTTGTAGAACTATCATGATGCATCTTTTGTTAGAACTGCCGTTAAAGATTTGCAAATCCATATCACATGCATGTAGATTATGCACTGATACTCACCAACCTCCTAGTGCCATCACCAGCACTGCCACCCCTAGCACCCACACTTCTCAAATCCCCAGGAGAAGGAAACGATTCGTCCTCCGACACACCACTGTCATTCAACCGCCTCGTCGACCTTCTACCCTGCAAAAGCGACGTCGTCTCATCCTCATGTTGCATCGATCGTCCTCTACCACTACGTGGACTCAACGATCGATGATACTGCCGTTGTGACGAGGAATAGAGCTGCCGTTGTTGGCCCAGAGGACGCCCCCTTGCATTATTTTGGGTATTGCGTCGTTCCTCTTCCTCCTTGGCCCAGATAAAGTCGCCTATGAAGAGTTCGTATCCTGCCGCGAGAGTGCATAAGAGGAAGCCCAGTTCGATGAGGATGAAACTTGGTGTGACGAAGAGTGAGTGTGCCATGATGGCAATCGATTTGTGTGTGTGTGGGATTATGATGGATTGAATGTGGAATGTGGCCTCTTTGCTCTATGCTTATTGTGAAAGAAGATGGCTGGGGGAAGATTTTAGGCGATGTCGTTTGGCGCCACGTTTTCGAGTACACGTAAAAGATGGAACAGGTCTCTCGGTCGCCTAGTACGACTCTAGATGCTCGATGACTGTTATGACTACTACAGTTATCTAATATCTAGTGCGTACTAACAATGGAGCACATCCTTGCACAATACACGAAGACAAAACGTTTCGATGTATGGTGTACTCAAAAGGCTTATTCAACCAATTGGCCAGAGAATAGAGAGATATCACCACTTCTCATATCTAGTGTAGAAAGCTTGCACAATTCACATTTTGATTTTATCAACACACTATTCTCTATTCTGCCTCATTCTCAGACATACTCGAGACACTAATAGTGCGTTTTTTTCCAGTCCGCGGGTCAGTAATTGTCACCGAAAGTGGTTTAAATCCACCTACCGTATTGCCCCCAGATTGAACAGCCCCAGGTCCATTCATAGATGATGGACGTCTAAACCCCGATTCGCCACCCGATGCCAATGATCCCAGTAATGTATCGGAACCTGATTTGAAGCCCGAATCTCGTACTGAATTCTCGATGTTTAATGAACCTATTGGTGATGGCATTGACATTCGGTTCGGTGGACCTTGAAAGTTGGCTGATTGTGATTGCATTCTTTGTGGTTCTCCATTCCCCATGGATGATAGCATGTTTGATACTTCAGATGCTTGCATTGGTGGCGTGTTGGAGCCGAATCCAGATGAGGGGCTGCCGAATTGACTGTTCTTTGACATATTTGATCCAGGCGGAGGTCCTGTTCCAAATGAGCCTTGACCAAACCCCTTGGAACCTGGGGTGCCAGACTTCATGCCAAATCCTGGTCCACCTTTCGCGATGCCACCCTTCAAGTTTGGAGGAGCATTGGAGCTCGAAGCCTGATTTGAAGTCGATGTCTTCATACCGCCAAATCCAAAACTTGATTGTTCGCCTACAGGTGCAACAGTCGAAGTAGGTCCTCCCTTCTTCATACCAAACCCAGGGCTAGCTCCACCTCCAAATTTATTTGCTTGGAATCCCCCATCGGAGCCTTTTTGTGCTCCAAAAGAAGGCATGGCATTGTTAGATGGCAACTTTTCCTCGTTCATTTTCATGCCCCCAAATCCGAAAGAAGAGGCAGCTTTTGATTCGGCGCCTTTTGTCATTGGGCTTGATGATTTTCCGAAGGGTGTTCCTCCTGGGCCACTAGACTTGTTTATCGGACTGGCTCCGCCGAACCCTCCTTTATTCATTTCTTGTCCTAGCCCAGGACCACTCGCGCCTTTGATTGTTCCTCCGCCTAATCCTGGTGCATTTGGACTTCCTCCAAAGCCTGATTTCATGTCATTGGCGCCACCAAAGCCTCCTTTTTTCATTCCTCCTGGAGGAGGACCAGCTGAACCTTTCATGCCACTTCCCAATCCAGGACTAGATCCAAACCCTGACTGCATGTCATTTGAACCGCCAAACCCCTTATCCATTCCTCCTGGAGCAGGTCCAACTGAACCTTTCATGCCACCACCCAATCCAGGACTCGATCCAAAGCCCGATTTCGTGTCACTGGCACCACCAAACCCCTTATTCATTCCTCCTGGCGGAGGACCAGCTGAACCCTTCATCATTCCTCCGCCTAGTCCAGGACTCGATCCAAACCCTGACTTCATGTCACCGGCACCTTCAAAGCCCTTATTCATTCCTCCTGGCGGAGGACCAGCTGAACCCTTCATCATTCCTCCGCCTAGTCCAGGACTTGATCCAAAGCCTGGCTTTATGTTGTCATTGGTACCACCAAGACCCTTGGTCATTCCTTCTGGCGGAGGACCAGCTGAACCCTTCATCACTCCTCCGCCTAATCCAGGACTCAATCCAAACCCTGACTTCATGTCACCGGCACCTCCAAAGCCCTTGTTCATTCCTCCTGGAGGAAGACCAGCTGAACCCTTCATAGCTCCTCCGCCTAATCCAGGACTCGGCCCAAAGCCCGACTCCATGCCATTGTCTCCGCCAAACCCCTTATTCATTCCTCCTGACGCAGGGCCACCCTTCATACCACCACCTACTCCAGCACTCGATTTGAAGCCTGACTTCATGCTTCCCGGGCCAACGAAGCCACCCTTATTTGAGTCTAGTCCTGGGCTTGTTGCTCCCTTCATTGCCATTCCACTGCCTATCCCAGACGATTTGGGACCGGACCCAAACCCTGATTTCAAATCAGCGGAACCATCAAAGCCGCTTTTCAATTCATTGGCATTAATACTACTTGCAGGTCCAGCTCCAAGTGCACTCTTCATTATTCCGCCACCTGGACTGGTTTTATTATCACCTGATTGGTAAAAACCGCCTCCTTTCGCAGTTGGAGATGGAGCACCAAGGCCCTTCATCATCCCGCCGCCAAATCCGGAGCCCGGGCTGCTTGCTGCCAAGCTTGATTTTATGCCATTTGATCCACCAAAACCACTCGTGCTCATTACACTGTCTTTCATCATTGGAGATGCAGGTCCAGCCGAGCCCTTTATCATCCCTCCACTCAAACCGGGAGCTGAACCGCTTGCTGGCAAGCCTGATTTCATGGCCGGGCCACCAAAGCTGCTCTTTTTCGTTTCGCTTCCTTTCGTCATCGGAGATGCAGGTCCAGCCGAGCCCTTCATCATCCCTCCACCCAAACCAGGAGCCGAACCACCTGTTGGCAAGCCTGGTTTCATGGCCGGGCCACCAAAGCTGCTCTTGTTCGTTTCGCTTCCTTTCGTCATCGGAGAGGCAGCACCAAGACCCTTCATCATCCCGCCGCCAAATCCGGAGCCAGGACTTGAGATGCTCGTTGTGAAGCCTGAATTAGCCATAGATGTCGAAGATTCAACGCCCTTCATCATCCCTCCACCTAAGCCGGGGCTTCGGCGGCTTGCGTCGAATCCTGATTTCATGGCAGGGCCGCCGAATGTGCCCTTGATCATAGCATTACCTTTCATCATAGGAGAAGCAGCACCCGCGTCCTTCATTATTCCTCCTCCTAATCCGGAGCCAGGACCTGATTTTGACTCTAAACCACCAAACCCTCCTGAGGGCTTCTTCATCATTCCAAACGAACCGACTGATGATGCAGCTTGTGATTCAGATCCTTTCATTCCGGCTCCTTTACCAAAACTACCAAGACCTCCCTTTTTCATACCGTCGACCGTAGCTGATGACGATTGAAATCCAGGTGATTGGCTGCCGAATACAGCAGAACCTCCTGGCTGCTCATTACTCGCGGAGCCCTTTTTCATCATCCCTCCGAATCCAAAGGAGCTGGAAGATGACTTTGGTTCCAGCCCCTTCATTGGCGTACTAGAAGAAGCACTAGGCGATGTTGACATCATGTTCCCAATTCCAGGGCCAGAAAACCCTGCCTGTATCATATCGTTCCCTTTAACAGGTGCACCTGGTCCATTCATCGTGTTAGGCCCTTTGCCGCCACTTAGACCCTTTCGCATGTTCATATCAGGAGATCCAAACCCTCCTTGGCTCACTGCACTCCCTTTCATACCTGGGCCTTTCGACATACCTCCAAAACCAGAGCTTGCAGCTCCTCCGCCTTCAAGATTGGACTTCATACCGCCAGCACTACCAAATCCTTTAGTGTTTATACCAGGAGATCCAAACCCTCCTTGGCTCATTTCATTCCCTTTCATACCTGGGCCTTTTGACATGCCTCCAAAACCAGGGCTGCCAAATCCTTTAGTATTCATACCAGCAGATCCAAACCCTCCTTGGCTCATTTCATTCCCTTTCATACCTTGGCTTTTTGTCGTACCTCCAAAACCAGAGCTTGCAGCTCCGAATCCGCCCTCAAGATTGGACTTCATACCGCCAGCACTACCAAATCCTTTATTGTTCATACCGGGGGATCCAAACCCTCCTTGGCTTATAGCATTGCCCTGTGGAAACTCACCTGGTCCAGCGGATTTCGGTGGAAATGATGATATGCCGGTGTTGTCTTGCGCCCCTCTGAGCCCGTATGGTGTTTTGTTATCATTCCAGTCGAAGTCATCTCCTCCAAACTCATCTTGACGCTCAACACCTGCAGCTACGATTGCAACGCCACCAGCAAGCAGAGCTCCTGCAAGAGGTAATTGATACTCGTCGGGAATTTCGAGACTTCCTAAGTTCAAGTCAAACTTTGGATTCAAGACTCTGTCGGCCGCGAGTTGGGCTTCGTTGTCGGCCCTTATCCTTGATTCTTCCAATACCTTTGAAGCTTCTTGTTGCGCCTGGTCTCTAAGCTCTTGTAGCGCTTTCCTTGTGTCACCCTCGACACGAGCTTTGGTTTCTTCTAGTATCTGCGTTTTCTGGGCTTCAGTCCTCTGTGCAAGGTCATCAAGTTGAGCCGTTGCTTCTTGTTTTGCAAGAGATTTCGCTTCTATGTTTCCATTGTCATTAGCAAATCTGAATCTGTTTATCTAACATGATCACGTTCGAGACTTACCTTCAACTAGTTTGGCTTCTTCCTTCTGGTGCTTCATTTCTAGGTTGTGTAATGTTTTTTGTGTCTCCTCTTCCACTTTCTTTCTTGCCTGCTGCGCCTACGTTTTCAATGCCAAATACGTATATATGAATTGCATGATGGCATAGATTATCTATACAAAGCGTTAGCAACTAACCTTTTGTTCAGCTTCCGCAAGCTTGTCTTGTATTGCCTAAATGTATTTTGACAATACGTTGTAAGATCATGCAAGGATTGAAAGAGCCAAGTCATTAAGAAAACTTACCTTTTCTTCTGCTGCCGCTTTCTCCGCCTTCAGTCTGGCAGCTTCAGCATCTTTCTTCAGTTTCTAATGCAGGCATTTCAAGCAGGGGGATGCAATTGGATTGAGATATACCATCGTGCTTGATTATAACAACAAGTACATCAAACGCACCTGAACTTCAGCCTCTGTTTCAACCTTCTCCTGTTCATCCTTGAGCTTCTGGGTGGGATCAGCATAGACGCTTCTGTCAATCGAGTTTCATCATTAGCAATCAGGGACTATACCTCACGACATACCTTGGCCTCAGACGCAGCCTTCTCATCTGCTAACCGTTTTGCCTCGGCTTCCTCTTTCAGTTTCTACGAAATGGAACCAATGAGTTGATACAATACTAACTTATCAAAAACGTTGCAATACTAACCTTTTCCCGCTCTGCCTTTATCCTAGCTTCCTCTGCAGCTTTTTTCTCCTGCTCCTCTTTGAGCTTCTAAGAATTCAAGGAAAGATCATTCAATCAAAGATGGATTAGTGAGTAAGAGGAATATAAAGGCTCGGAATAAAATACCATACAGATCTACCAACCTTTTCCTGCTCTGCCTTGATTCTCGCTTCCTCTGCAGCTTTTTTTTCCTGCTCATCTTTGATCTTCTACGAATATAATTGTTCATGAAATAAAAGCGTGAGTGACCCAACATGAATACAATGAACTCCAAAGTAATCATTGTTACGCAAGAAATTGACCAACCTTTTCCTGCTCTAACTTGGCTCTTGCTTCTTCTGCAGCTTTCTTCTCTTGCTCCTCTTTGATCTTCTAGTGATGATTGAATATTGTAGGATTTCTTAGCTTCATGCAATGTATTTTCGGACAATATGTAATTGGTACAATAAGCTAACCTTCTCTTGTTCAGCTTTTAGCCTTGCGTCCTCAGCGGCCTTTCTCTCTTGTTCTTCTTTAAGCTTACATATGAATGTAGTGACGAAAATGACAGTAAATAACGATGATGAACTTAATAAACCATTCATCAAATGACTCACCTTTTGTTGTTCGGCCTTGATTCTAGCTTCCTCAGCTGCTTTTCTCTCTTGCTCTTCTTTTAGTTGCTGCATAAGCCAAAATACATAAGAATATAGAATCCTGAGTAAAATCAAAAGGAGTCAAACCACAAAGAGTGCGCACCTTCTCTTGCTCGGCTTTTAAACGAGCTTCCTCTGCAGCTTTCTTTTCCTGTTCTTCCTTACTCTTATGCAAGACGCACAAACCACGTTAGCCTATGAAATTATTAATTGAGTAAACAACGCGGGACCCAACTAACCTTGTCGTGCTCAGCTTTCAGTCTAGCCTCTTCTGCAGCCTTTTTCTCTTGCTCCTCTTTCAGCTTCTATTCAACGCAAAGTATTTCTGTTAGCTTCGATTCCGCAACTGCGCATGTATTCAACTAGAAGAACTTGCCTTCTCTTGTTCTGCTTTGAGTCTAGCTTCCTCTACTGCTCTCTTTTCCTGCTCCTCCCTTAGTAGCTAACGGATATATGTTTCAGTAATTGCATGAGTAGCTCACAATCACTTCATTGTAAGATTGTCCAATTGGAGCTTACCTTCTCCTCTGCTTCCTTTGTTGCCTTTGCTTCAGCGGCAGCCTGTAAGAATACAAGACACAACTCAATTTAGCTGACTCAATTGTAATTGTGAAGAGCGAATTTTTGTGACCTTGCATGCAGCAGATCTGTTTCTGCTGCGGCTTGTTCAAGAGACACCACATATGATAACTAACCTTTGCTTCAGCTTGCTCTTTTAACTTTAGCTCTTCAGCCTTTGCACGAGCCTCTGCTTCAACTCTAGCTTTTGATTCAGCTTCAGCCTTTAACCTTGCATTTTCCTCCGCAGTATTTTGTTTCTGTTGTTTCAGCAACGCCTCCTCTTCCATTTGTTTGTCAATATCATCAATAGCCTTCTCCAGTAAATTGCCCACGATTGATTCCTTTTCCTCCAAAGCTGCACCATCTGCAATTATGGTTAAGGATGAAGTAATTGCTGATGGTCGTGTTGCACCAGAAGAGAATTCTGCTTTGTCAAAAGTTGTAAGCTTTGATGTTGTTGTTGAATCGGATACAAACTCCTTGCCATCTCCTGTTATTATTATTGCGTCTGGACTTGATGTACTAGTCAATAGAGCTCCTGCCAATCCCACGGCACCACTAACATGTGCAAATGTCTGCAGATAACGAAGTAGGGAATGGCATTAGAAGTCATGACAAGCGGCTAACCTTCAGCCAGTTCAAGCAAACACATACCTTTGAAGCATAGAGAGCGGGCGTTGCACCTAATAAGCTCGCAAGTATACCAGTCTTGGGTTTCTGACTTTCATTTGGAATCGTAGAACTGTAGGTTACAAATAAAACATGCATGAGACAGATAACAAAAGACATCATATGGATTAATGACGAACAGTTTGGGCTTACCTGTCCACTCCATGATGCAATATACTGCTCTCAAGTGTACTCAACTCTTCCTCTGATACTGAATCTTCATCCCACTCAAATCCATCAGGTAAACCTCCACTGCTCTTCAATGCAGCATGTTTGGATGGACGGCCCCTCGCAAGTGTTTTTGGTGAGAACCCATTTCTATTTGCCAATGTCAGCTGGGATTGAAATGTAGGAGATGAAAATGCATCTGCGTAGCTATTGTGATTTATGTGAGAATGCAGCAGTATTCCTATTGCATAGCTGGCGAATCTCATGACGGATGTATTGTGATCTGGTTACAAATCTAAAGAGTTCCGTTTCAGATCAGGATATTGGTGCTGCAGTTGATTATTTCCAGCAACTACGTGTGTACAACGTCTGAACAGGAGCAAAATTACAGCAGATGGAGTAAGTTAGCACACTGTAATGCATTCATATAACCATCTATGAACAGATAAAAACAGAGCACACGTAGTTGTATCCGCACCCTCGATAAATCACACTGTATCCCACATCAATGACAGCCATCAGCATCACGCATGTTGTTTCAGATCCACACGTTGATCTGAAGCCCCCCGTTTCTCCCATCACTCAACATTGCTACTTACCAAAAGTAATTCCTTCCCTTGCGATGGCTTTGAGGAGCCGAACTGATGTCTGCTTGATGTGTGGGGCAACAGACGGTCGATGAGGCACCTCGTTGACAGTCTTTCACCTCGCTCCTCGTCCTGCGAGAAAGATACAAAACATCACTGGATTCTCGTTTCTTCGACCTAATTGAGGTGTTGCTGATAAATACGCAAAGTTACGTGAAAGTGTGTTACGCTTCAAAAACCGGGAATATCTTACCTGTGTCTTTCAAGTCAATTAACTCGCATTATAGTTCGATTGACATCAACTTTTAAAGGTAAAATGCCTAGCATCTGACTCTTCTCGCTCTCTCCTTCTCCCAAACACCTCCCCTATGGCAGCCTCTGCTTCACAAATAATGAAGCTGCTAGCCACAAGAACAAGCTCTCGTCTCACAAACCCCATCATCTTGGCAACTCTCTCCCCTTCGCTCACATCATCAAGCGCCTTCATCACACCACGCCATCTCCATCAGTCACTCTTCTACATGTCCAGCAAGTCAACGTCACCTCCTTCCACCAAAATGCAACTAATCGACGTGGACTGCAACCTCCTCCATCCAGACCTGCAATCCATAATGACCACCACATCAACACTCGATCCCAAACCCAACATTCCCGAGCCACTTCAAATCTTACACCATCCATCCACCAAATCAGCCAATATAATCGCCATGATTTCACCATCCTCCACCATACATGAATCGGAAGCATCCCTCTCTCTATTGAAATCATCCACTCCCAAAGAGAGGAATGATATACACATCAAGACTACGGTGGGTGTCCATCCCTATCATTGTATAGATAGTCCAACCTCTGAAGAATTGGACCAACTTTGCTCTCTATTAAATGATAAAGATACAAGACAATATATAAGTTGTATAGGCGAGACGGGTCTAGACTACTCTTCCGGATTTCCCGACAGAGATTATCAATTGCCGTGGTTTATCTCTCAATTGGAATTGGCATTTGAGTACAATCTACCGGTATTTTTACATGAACGATTGGCTTTTCAGGATACCTTACGGTGCATTGATGACGTTGCGATGAAATACTGTGATACTACAAAGAAGGTACCCAAGATTATTGTACATTGCTATACAGGAACATTCAATGAATGCATCGAGTACATGAAAAGAGGGTATTATATCAGTATATCGGGCTATATTCTAAAAGAAGAAGCAGAAGAGGTACGAACCTGTCTACGAGAGGGTATTATTCCATTAGATCGACTCATGATTGAGACAGATTCTCCGTATATGGGGTTTACTGGCAACAAGGATGCATTCTTTGATGAAGAGGGTGAAAGTTTTAGTGGATTGAGTGCCAAGAAACGAAAGAGGCTCAAGAGCATTTATCCGAATGTGCCTTGTGCACTGAGTGTTGTTTTGAAGGCTGTGCGTGACGAGATTAATATTGGTAGGGAGGAGAGAGGCGAGGGTTGTTGTCAGTTGGAAGAACTTGCTAGAATTACAATGGAGAATGCAAAGTCTTTCTTTGGTCTGTAATTATTGATGGCCGTCAACAGTGTCAGTTTGATTGAGAGTGCCATCGACTCAAATGAAATGTGATAAGCAGCTCGCCACTACATTATATTATTGATGGCCGCCAAATTGCACTGTTGGTTTAAATTTTAAATTATCAGCGCCTACCGTTCGCCCAACAAGAAATCTATCTACGCCATTACCGGACAAGTACAAAAGCACGATGAAACAAAACAGTCGCTGACAGAATCTCGCAAGAAAAATGGGATTTTTACGGCATTGGGTGCTAGTTGCCATAATATGCCTTGCCAACTATGTCTCAGCATTTGTCGTTGGAGATACTGCAATACCCATTGTGAGGAAAATAGACCCTATCCACGGTTCAATTCTCGGAGGCACCAAAGTCCGAGTCACTGGTGACAATTTCGATCAATCTGCTGTCAAGTGGTGTGTATTTTGGGGCAATGGAGCATCGATCATCACCAACGTCTCGACTGAACTGATTGAAATCGTCCCAGTATCCAAATATATGAGCCAGTATGAAGTGGTGTGCATAGCAGCAGCATCAAAAAAAGTCCATAATGTCCATCTCGTGCTACATGGCGATGAAGAGCTGGCGTCATTGGAAGGTACATTGACAGAACGTGGACATATGTATCGTTACTATGATGAACCAGAAATTTTGAGTGTCCGTCCAGAATCATCGTGGACTACTGGCAACTCAACTGTGAACATATTTGGAGGCCCATTCTTCAACAGTACTGGGTTATTCTGCTCGTTTGGTGGTGTTAGAACATCAGCCGTATTCGTCGGCCCCACGCAGATAGCTTGTCAGACACCTCCTCATCCCATTGGGACTTATGCGTTGGAAATTAGTCAAAATGGGCAGGATTTTACTAGGTGGGGATATCCTTACAGATTTTATCATCCATCAAACATCAAGAGTATATACCCAGCACATGGGCCGGCACAACAGGCAGGGACCAAATTGACCGTTCGTGGCGAGGACTTTGTGAATTCAACCTCGTTGCGATGTCGGTTTGAGTCGGTGGTTCTTCCGGCCATTTTTGTCAGCAGCTCCGAGGTCCATTGCCGTACTCCACCGATCAAGAAGGAACATCAATCATGGTTGTTGCTCCCAGAGCAGAGGCATCGATATTCGTCCACTCAACTATTCCCCACATCGCATGCGTATCCTAGCTATTTAGGTCGATTAGTTTCGTTTGAGCTAACAAACAATGGGCAAGACTTTACAGATTCAGGTCAAATGTTCCTCTATCAAAATGATATCAGAGTTGTGGGCGTATCTGCATCCGCAGGTCCAAGCAAAGGAGGAACCCCCGTGTTTATCAGTGGCTCAAACTTTGTGAATAGCACAACACTTAGCTGTCGATTTGGCAAGGAAGTCACAAAGGCTAATTTTCTGACACGAGAATCCATTCTCTGCTTCTCGACACCAATTTATGCAAAGAGCTACAGAAACTCTAAAAAAGACAAGACGTATCCAATTCTAGTCTCGAACAACGCGATCGATTACTCATATGCCGGTGAATTTGTTTACACGGCCGCAATACCAAAGGGCATGTATCGAGCTGGGATTGACGATGGTCATTTGCTTGGTTGTCCCAGAGGTGCATACTGTAGCGAACTATTGGAATCCAACTTTACATTATGCAGTCCGGGAACCTACCAAACAATGATGAGTCAAAGCCGATGTCTTCCTTGCCCAATAGGTTATGTCTGTGCAGAATTTGGAATGCCATCGCCTTTTCTGTGTCCTGCTGGCTATGGTGAGCAAATATGATTCGGTTATTATTAGCTGTATTTATACAAACACTTACTTTCCTTATTTTCTGCAGTGTGTGATGAGAGAGGAATGTCATTGGCAAAACCATGCCCCCCTGGATTCGTTTGTGATAGAGGCACTGCAACATTTGACACGGAATGTTTGAATAGCAATGTGTTGGCATCTTCTGCTATGAAATCAGGCACTTCTTTCTCAACCATTGGAACGTGCTTTGACAATTCAACTGATGACTTTGGGCTTCAATCTTCCATCTATACTGTCGATTTTTGGTCAGAACGGCATTTAGTCCCTCTTGATAGCGATGAATCAATCCAGCCTACTCGTGGAAAGTTTTGCTTAGAGGATTCTTGTTTAAAGCTTGAAGACGCTAACAATGTGGAAGTGTGCGATGATTATTTTGACTATCATGCGACCGGAGTTACACTGCGTCGACCTCGCGTATGCCCTCCGGGACTGTATTGCAATGCTGGCACTGCTTTTGATGTGGCGTCATCAGAAGCGGCCGCCCCAAGAGTATGCAAAGACGGATTTCATTGTGCCGAAGGGTCGAGTAATCCAAAAGGCATCGGTGTTTGCATGCTAGGCTTCTTCTGCAGACTTGGAATTCAGAAGCCTTGTCCTGTAGGCACGTTCTGTCCACATGATGACGTTTTTGATCCAATCCCTTGTGAGCCAGGTGAGTTGTCGGTGCTGCTTTGCTAAAATCTGAATGAGAGTAAATCTCACCCCGGCGTCCTAAACTCTCTATTGTAGGCACTTTTAACTTCATGATTGGTCAGGCCAAATGCTCCACCTGTCCAATAGGTTACTTTTGTCCAAAACATGGTCAAAAAGACCCAACTATTTGTCCTCCTGGCTTTGTATGTTCAAAAAAGGGGTTGGCGAGTCCAAACATTCGTTGTCCTGCTGGATTTTACTGTCAAAATGGCACCCAAACCTCGGATCCATTTCGCAATGATACAACACTTCGGCCTTATGCGTGCAGTCCAGGCACTTACTGTTTGACAGGCACTGGTTACAATGAAGTCCGAGAAGATGCAGTATCACTTCCAGTCAATGGCTATGTTGCATTATATAGCATTATATGCCCAGCCGGATTCTTTTGTGAGGCTGCTAGTATTTCAGCAAAAGGATCTGGGCCATGCCCACCTGGTTTCATTTGTCCAAGAGGGACAGCCAATCCACGTCCTACTCCTAAAGGACATTTTGCTGAGCATATTGGTACCGTGGACGCGACTGCATGCTTACCGGGCTTTTATGCGCCTACAATTGAGAATGAAAAGTGTTATACATGCCCGCCTGGAACATCGTGTTCAGTGCAAGGCCTTTGGGAGGCTGAAGAATGTCCACCGGGCACCTATCGATCGACTACTGAAGCGGACGGCAATGAATGTGTCAGCTGTCCTCAAGGTAAGCCTTTCTTTGTTTTGTAAGAATAATGTTTTCGCAAGGCGTCAGGTTTATAACCACCATTTAACACCCAGGCACGTGGTCGAAGAATTGGCAGCTTCGGGAAAAGGGAGAATGCACAAGGTGTCCTACAGGTGAGTCCTCCTGTGCTATGCATATTGTAGCACTTTTATTCGTTGAAACTGTACCTCAATCTTCCTCCGTTGTTTCCAAAGGCGTAATTTGTCCGCTGGATGGCATGACAAACCCTTGTAGCTTCGGAGACCTACCAACTCCGTATGAGCCAATAGTGAATTTCAGAGGAATGCCAGCCTTTGAGTATGACTTCCCTGGCGAGTCTATGCCACCACGATTTTCAATGGACGAATGCCTTGCACTGAACTCATTGGCTGACGAGTTCTTCTTCGGAGAACTTGTTCCTCCATACATCGATGTGTTGGGCCGTGGGGCTCATTTTCGACCTAGCGATCAGCAATCTCTCAAGTATCAAAGGGAGGCAAAGTGCTACAAGAACTCTCAACCGTATGGAAGCTTACTTTACCAGAGGATGGCGGATTACTATGGTCCACAATTTGATATACAATCGGGATATCCCCATCAAGGCTATGGATCAGCCGCGCTCTTGAATCAAATGATTGCAGCTTCTCCTCCTCCAGGATATGACTTTGAGCTCAGGTATGGATACTTTCGTGGCAGAGGCCATGGTTACATCGATTTGCCAACGGCACGCTCGTTTGATCCCTCATTCAATTGTACACGGGGCTTCAAGCTAATGAATTCATCTCTTGTGACGGATAACTTACGCCGCATAGTATACACCGATCCAGATCATGATTTTGAAGGAGGTTATGACGTTGAACAATGCTCAACGTGGGACTCTGCGCTGAACTGTTACATTGATCCTAGATACGAAGTACACGAAAAAGGTGAATGCTGTAATGTAAACAAGTACCAGCAGAGGGCAATTTTCTTCGCCGAGGATCAGTTTTATGAAGGCACGTGCGAAGCCGACAGGATTTGTTCCGAAGGGCGCTCAGCTGCACCACAGGCGCGGGCATGCGATGCTGGTTTTGTGTGCGATGAAGCGACGTCTTTGGATTCTTCACTGGATCACCCCTGCCCTGCGGGTTACATTTGTGACTTTGCCACAACTCCAGACACGAGTTTGATCTCACCAAACGGTCAGCTCAAACGTCTTTGTAAGGAGGGTTTCTATTGTCCGAGAGGAACTGGAATCAAAGAAAAGCTAGCATCGTGTCCCGAAGGTTACTTTTGTCCCTCTGGCACCGCCGATCCTTTAACTGGCCAGCTTGCTAATGATGGCATGCTTCGCTTACTTGGTGCATTAGAAGTACATGTCAACCTGCATCATCAAAATGGAGATGAATTCTATGTATACAGTGACCATGAATCGATGTGCAATGCCGCTACTAGATCAAGTCTGCAAAAGAGATTCGATTTGAGAGTTGAAGTGCACCCAAATGTCAACCATCTCGAGTTTCAATCCGACCAAAGTGAGACGCTATTTGCTGTCAAGGAAGCCACAGAACACGATCTGCATTGCAGTCGTGACAACAAATCTTCGTTCATTAGAGACGCCATGAGACGCAGAGAGTGCAGCTGCCGTGAAAAGTTCTTCATTCTTTCCGCGGTCTATCGTTTGTGGAAATGCACATCAGATCAGCCCTTGGATAATTTCAGTTTTGCAGACACTTTATCTCGATCTGGCAAACGTGACTATTGGTTTCCAAACTCGCGCATTCATCGAGGCCACAACACTGCCGTTGCGATGGATCCATCAATGGAAATCTTTGGTATCGATTGGGGTAGCGGGCAACAATGCAAGTTTGATGATTCAGGTAGCAAAATCGGTCTAGCCATTGGGCGTTTGCCTTTTGATAACGGTGGATATCTCAAGTTTGACTCAGATGATGCTCATTTGACTATCCAATTCACGTACACAGAAAAGAGAACTTTCAATAGCTACCTCGAGCTAAAAGCTGATGTGACGGATGAGTATTCGAGTGAGCACAGCCAAGTCAAAGAGGGAACGCGAAGCAATGTCGATCCATACGTTTTTGATTTGTACCACTCAGTGCATCTTATCGAGCAGTACGGAGAGAAGCTCGAAGAGCTGATTGAAATGCAGCCGTTACACGCTGCAAGTAATTATTTTAGCGGGCCTCTCGGTTGGTGCAATTGCCAGGGCCTCTTGAGGTGTCCAAATGGAACGATGAGTGGAGTTGGCTCTGTGAACATTGCTGACTGCGAGGCTACCAAGGACGAAGTTCTCGGTCGAATTTCATTGCTTCCCAATTCTTCTAGCGCGACGTCAACGTCAACTGTAGAAGGAATCGTAGATTTTTCGCCAACACTGAAATTGAAACCATATGAAGTTGCGGTGCTGACTATTGACCAATCTGAGCTCCCCACAAACTTTACTTACGGAGATCACTACCAGTTTTCCATTTACGATGGCTGTAAGCCCTGCCCGCTTCGTTATCAATGCAACCAAGACTCTTCCGCGGAAACCTCTTGCAAGTACCCATCTCAAGAAAAACAACTGCATCACATTAACCATTGTCTCAAGGAAAACAAAAAGATGGTCTGCATACTTCCAGATGAATCATATGAGGACGCGGGAGTCTGCAAGTCAATGGTCAATGCAACTATCCAGAGCTGGAGCACAAAGCCTCTCATCTTCTGGGAGCCTGACATTGAGGTGTGCTCGTCAAGACCATACAGCTGCGCAGACAAAGAGTGGCACTATCAAAGCTTCCGCCGGTTGTGCCAAGATACTATGCCAAACGGAAAAAAGTCACCCGTATACGACTGCGTAGATGTCCATCGGTGGCAGCTATACACAGATTGGCGCAACGGTATTTGTTGCAGTTCTACTAACATTCCAGAGTTGCGCGACATTGATACTTGCGACGCAGAACTTTCTGTTTGTAGAGATGATCCAATCATCGAAGAGATTATTCGTGAGAAAATGATTTCGGTATTTGAGCTAGAATTTGGCTTCATCCCTCCGATGAGCAAGCCGCTTGGCCAACTGATTTGGAACTCGACAGTTCAAGAACAGAATGAACATGACACACCACTTGATTTATTCAATAAATGGCAAGAACCTTTTGATGCTACGAGAGTTCTGGACTTTGGAAAGCTGCACAACCAGTTCAAGCCCGAATTATCCAAGCCTTGGATCAGTACACATGGATGCTGCAAGTGCAAGCGTCATTCGATGCCCTTTCCTATGGATTCAAACCTAGTCACGTCAGGGTTTCCCGATGACAAGCATCAGCCTGTTCAGATTGCAATTAGTGCGCTCTCTGAAGTGGAACTGACTGTCGTCGCCGAGCTGTTGCACGGATATTACTATATCGACTTTATTGATTTCTTCGGATCGTCAAACAAGTCAGCACTGAATGTCCACACACCTTCTCGCTTCACGGAGACACATGCAATTGGCGAGACAGCGACAGTGTTGTCCCTGGTAGAAAGGGCTACATTTGATAGTTTGCACTTGGATCTTCCACTTAACCTCCCAATCAATATTGTTGATGGGAACAAAGACGTCGAGATGCGATTCCTCGTTGATAGGCCGATCAATATTACTATTGGAGATGTTGATTTCGCCTCGTCTTACTTTAATGACAGGGACATCGTGCACCAACCTACAAAACCGATTGATATGATTCGCGTTGACAATGATTGGTTCTCAGATGATTTTTGGGCCTTGCCGTACATTCCTTTCTTTTCAAATTGTGATGGCTATGGAAGTCATATTAGCTGGAGCCGTTTACTCGAAGATCATCCGGATTGTAACGCGGTCAGCCACGATGAGGTGGTTCTCATCAACGAGTTTTCTTTTCGCAACTCAAGGCTCATGAAAAATGATGCATGTCATGGAGTTTCACTTCGCTGTGTATTCGATGAAGAAGTGAAGGAGGCGAGAGAAAATATGCGTTGGTACGAGGCTGCAGGTTCAACTTTATTTTACATCACAAGAGATGCTGTTCCTTCTAGTCATTTTGTGCCCTCAAGTGGCTCTGAAGAATGGGGCAGAACATTTCTCTTGGATCAACTGCGCAATTCATACGACATCATCCCTGTGTCGATTGATAAAGAAATGAGCGGATACAGGCATGCTATTCCAAGACACATAGAGCTTGAGGTCAAATACTTTCAAATGACGAAGAGCACGAAGAGGCTGGTGGAGGCCAAGCTGTATTATGATGAGTTTTGCACCACTGAGGATGATAGGACTGGAAACGCAAACATTCTCAGCGCAATGAGTGAGCGAGGCATCGAGCCATGTGAGGTAGACGTCAACGGGATGTTGAAGTCACACAGTTACAACCTCGAACTCAAATACTTCCCTTTGAACTGGTTTGACCTGCTCAATCGATTTGAGTTTAAGGGCTCAGTGTACTTCCTCCTCTATACTGGGATGGGTATTGCTGTCACTGCAATTGGTGGGTTCGTCTATGGAACGAATCGGCTGCTCACAAAACTGCGATACCCTCCGAAATTCCAAGGCCTTTCTTTGATTAAGCTAGTCACGGCGCCTCAAATACAGGGTTGCGCTCTTGCACTGATCCCATACATGACAATTATGTCAATACTATGCTTGTTCTTTGGCGCAACAAATACGAATTCATTCGGGTTTGACAGTGTCCACAGCAAATGGTCGATTGGTGGGCTCATTAGTGAAACACAGGCCATTGATAACTCAGTAGGGAGATTGGGCTCATCTCTTCTTGTTCTTGGATTTTGGATTACATACAAGGCACTGCAAAACCTGATTCCGATGCCACAAGACAAGTTGCTTGACGAGGGACAACAGTCAACCAATTCCCCAGCAAATATTGTCTCAAAAAGATCTCACTTCATTACAATCAGCTTTTGTGTTCAATGTGCAATGCTGTGCTTTCTGGAGTTTTCGTATTCTGAGCATTTCAAGGATCAAATCTACCGTTTCGTGGTCCTCTTCCGTATATGTTCATTCGTCTTTGACTTGATCATGTCAAACATGATGCAGGAGAAACTCCTCATGGCCCCCCTCATGGTTCTAGTGCAAATGACAGAGGTTTTGATTACTATTGGGGCTCGTGACTTTCTTGAGTTCTCCATAACGTTCTTCATCAAAGTGACAATGCTTGTAGCTCTGAGAATGTTCGTATATCCCCTGATGAAGACCATTAGTACGCTCTGGCCACGCTGGCGAATGCTCGTAGATCAAGCCTTTTCCGGCAAGGGTCTGACTCGCGCTCAGAAAAAGGACCGAGAAA
This sequence comes from Cyclotella atomus, assembly GCA_036939935.1. Taxonomy (NCBI): domain Eukaryota; phylum Bacillariophyta; class Thalassiosirophyceae; order Thalassiosirales; family Thalassiosiraceae; genus Cyclotella; species Cyclotella atomus. The sequence goes on along the minus strand of JALLPI010000008.1, from coordinate 27,558 downwards.
TGCTGTGGAAGAAAATCAATGAAGAAATAGAACTCAGAACAGAGGGTGTCGAACCCTTGCTTGATGCTATATCAATCTACAGTATTGAAAAGGTGGGAAGCCTACTGATCCCGTTCATGTGTCTAATGCTCATGTATTTGTATCCAGAGTCCGAAATTGCGCGTCAGTACGACATTAATAGACATGAGTTGCTTTATTACGGGACATTTGCGTTCTACATGATTCCATGGATGTCGTTTGTGGATGCCTTCATACTGAGCAGCCAGGAACTACTTTACGGCTGGCGAGTGTATGATTACTTTTCCTATCAAAGATGGAGATTTACAAACAGAGAGCACAGGTGGAACTTGTTTTCTCAGGTTGACAAAAGCGTTGCTTCCTCACTGCAATCGATAGATGTTCTTTGCTTCTCTTCGCAATACTATTTCATATTAACCGTGCTGACACTTGGCTTTGGGACCAATATCTTTGGAGCCACCATTTGCTTACGAAGGCAATATCTTGGGCTTGGAGACCCAGTGTTTCCCTTTATTGTGGCAACGGTAGTCGTTTGCTGCGAAGTTCTACACTCTGTATGCTCGTATATAGCTGATCTAACCGTGGACGAAATCGGTTGGGATGGCATTTGGAAAGTGAGGCTATTTCAGGGCTGTATGGATGATGTCGTAGCTGCCAAATTGGCGATTGGCGAAGGAAGGCAAGAAGATCTTGAAAGAGAGCGTCAGGAACACTTGGCCATGAACAACGAAACTTTCAGGCACAAGTTCGTCGAAAAGAATAAGCCATGGATTCTCCAGCATCTTGTTGAACTGATCACGCCTCGCACGTTGCAAGATACTGAGATTCACGTAGGACCGGACGGTCAACCTCTTGTTGATTATGTCAGACAAACTTATAATAATCTCATGACTGTCGGCGAGGGCGTGAAGCGTAGCGGCGAACGGTCGGATATCAGCTCAGATTCTTCGGATGATGAATTTGATCTGAGACGCAAATGGGATCGCACTCCACTTGACGGTAGCAAGCTCCTCATAGCTCAAATTTGGCTACAAAAGGCACGCAAGAGACGTGTGTTCACCAAAGCTGTGTCAGACCTGGTCAATAAGCGGAAGGAAGATCATTGCTCTTGCTGCTCGCGTACTCTAAGCACTTGTAGCTCACTCACAGCCGGATTATCTTGGGATGGCAAATTTGATGTCAATGCCATCGATCATTACATCAAAGGGTTTGAGTCAAAATACTCTTCAGATGAAAGCGATCTATCCCTGTGGAAAGCATTCTTTAGAGAGACTGCTGACTTCCTTACAATATGTAACATCTGTCTGAATGGAATTGTACAACAGAAACTGCACAAAGAAGTTCGACCTTTAGGTGATGCACGACCAACACGAGCTGGCGATATCAGCAGTGATGATGAATCAGACGATGCTGTTCATTATGATCCACTAGTTTTGACAAGGGCCAGCAATGAAGGAGTCTTACTGACAAAGTGGCTAGCAGCAAGTCGTCTCAAGCTTGGGGGTAAATTCCCGAAAAAGCACGCGGCAGAAGCAACTCAGAGGTATCTAGAGAAACTACGCCAAAAGAAGCCGTGTATAACTGGCCCGGCGAGGTTAACTCACGCCACATCAGATGAGATTCCCAAGTTCGATGAAGTGAACGTGGGCACGCCAGGAGTGAGAATTCTGAGGCAATGGCTGAGGTCTGCGCAGCAAAACTCACGATCCAGATATGAAACCAGAGCTGAAGAAATACGGTCAGACCTTCAAGAAACGTTGTCTTGGGTGTCTCCAGATGACGACTGGTATTTTGGATCTGAATTACGACTGCAAGGGAATGCACTCAAGATTGAGGGGCATCAGATACTAAAGGAGAAAGTAGCCAGAGGTAATTTAGTATCGAAGCAAATTGCCGCAATGAAGCTCAACCTTGATGATCAAGTTCAGCTAATGAACCAAAAACAACAGTCAAAGAAAGACGAGCTAGAGCAACAACTAGCTGAAAAACGACACCAAAGCAAGACAAAGATAGATAGACGAACCATCGAACTGAATAGGGCTTTGGATGAGAGACCCAACGAGGAAGAATCGTTGCGCAATCAGTACTCTGCAGAAATTCAGCAAGAAGAACGATCGCTGGCATCTCAAGAGGCTGAGTTGATACAAGCAGCTCATGCATACAATTCAGTCTTGGAGCGCGAAATCCATGCAACCAAATCGAAGTATGAGCTAGATACTCAAACTATGATGGAGCGTAGTAGGAACGAATATGTCTCGGCTGAGAATAATTGGCGACGCAATGTGGCACTCTGGATGGGCAAGGCATCGAAAAAGATTCAGCAGCTTGAAAAAGAAAGGAAGCCTCCTGATATGAGCGCGAAGCAAGCTCGATTGGAGCAGAGGAAGAAGTTGGCTGCTGGCAGTGATGTAGGTGAATGAACTTACTACTAAATTACTCATTAGAAAGACAAGTTCAAGTTGTTACAATAATCTAGCTGCCTCTTTAGCAACTGAGAGCTGCGTGTAATATGAAGCGAGATTCCCATTACCAACGATTTATCAGTTCAACAATCATCAGCAGCAGCAGCCAGGACAAAGTCTCTACACTCCTCTCTCAAACCGAGATAGATCTCTTTCTTCTCTTCCAATTCACGTATCCTCCTTCTCAACACCTCCATATCTGCAATTATATTCTTGTGAACTTGCTCTACAGATTGTAATGTCATCTCATCTTTATCCCATTTATCTGCTGAAGATCTTACTTGATTCTCTGATTTTACAAAGTTATCATGCTCTAAATCTTCATCTAGACCAACAGTATCTTGGTTCGCTCTTTCGTTCCTTTGATCTATCAGCATTCGATATTTCTGTATTCTCATGCTCATAAATCGTTCTTTTTGTTCAAACTTCACAAGAGATAATCTGCATTGATCCAATGCTGTCTCCAACTCGGCTATAGCAGAGGCTACACCTTCATCTATTGATGGCTCGCCACCCTTGCCATCTTCCAAGGATAAGCCCAATCCAACATCACCGACACCGGATAGATGCCAGTGCAAACTGTTGGAGACATCGCATAGTAGAGATTCTCGGTCACGTGTGCTCAGGTTCGAGATGGAGGCGGATAGGGGCTGCCGCTGGCCTAGGAGGGTGTAGGCGTAGTGATTGAATATTGAATAGACGTAGGATATTAGTGAGCCGATCATTTTGTGGAGAGGTGAAAGGGACGAGAGGAGAAGAGGGAGAGCAGGGGGAAAATGATATAATTCATCAACGGTATTGAAGTAATTTATCCATTTAATTACCTATATCATTTGGTGTAAGAATGGAGTCAGAAGTTAAATCCGCAAACTGAAGCTGTTGGGGATTAGAAGGCATCGATATCATCACACCAACACAATCAAAGCAACGCAAAGCTCACCATGTCAGGCCGAGGCAAACTAAGCTTCAAAGGAGACAAAAAGTCCAAAAAGAAATCATCCAAATCCAAACACAAACTAACCGACGAAACGAAGGCTGCCGCCAAAGCGGCCCCCGACGACGAAGCAACAACAAAGCAACAATCCGACCCCGAAGAGGAATTAACCGAGGCCGAGAAAAAAGCACTCAAGTTCAAATCCAAACAGGCCAAGCGTGAAATGGAGCAGGTTGTCAACCTCTCGCATAGGGAACGCGTAGAGCAATTTAATGAAAAGTTGGGGAGTTTGACAGAATTGAATGATATTCCGAGAGTTAGTGCTGCTGGTAATGGTTAGATTTGCGATATTTGCAGTGTGTACTGCTGTATTCTTTGAGAGGAGTTTTCATAATATATTGTTTGAAGTGTGAATATTATTGACTATGGAGAGTTAGGTGTTGGGACAGCAAGAACTGTTATAAAAAGCTTGGGGAAGCTTGGGGATATGCTTCAGATTAATAGAATGTGTTGTCATTTCGCTTCTCTTGCACCAAGGCCGTTGTGGAAGTGCTTCTAGCTGATCTAACTTCGCCGAGACCACAACATTGATGGGGGTATCGTAATATATAAATATGTATCGTATTCACTATTCACATCAATCCTTGTACGATAATAAATTACAAGGAATTCATTTTGAATAGAATATCATAGCAAGTCATGAAAAGACTTCATTGCCTCTTCGTTAGTTTCTAATTAAAGTACTCGTAGCCAAAAGCAGCATCTTCATCACTCATATTCCTGATTTGCCCGTGACGACTTACCATAATCATCTTGTGTGTAGCCCCCAATATCAATCAATGTTTAGGAACTGACACTTAGCCCACTTTGTCTAATTTAAAAAATAATAAATGTTTATTTCTTTTAGGCACTACATGCCCACACAATCGTGTATTGTTCTGCTATTGATTGTTTTGCTGGGTCTTTGCTTAATGATTTGTTTGTCCAGATTCGAAACTTTGTTGGACTTCTTATGATGCTTTCAATCTGTGCTTTCAATCAAATACTTGAACTCAGGACTGTATGCCGCAGCTTTATCTCTTCGTTCACTCCTGACTTCGTCCAGATATTGCTCATAACATCGTAGAGCTTGTGTATATTGATCCTTAATGCATTTCCATTGATCATCGCCTTCTCAATATGATTGACAGCTCTAATATCTCCAAAGCTTGCTCCAATTAACCAGTGCTTGACAGCTCTGTCAAAATTACCTGCATTGTATTCGATACAGCCGAGATTGAATCTAGAATGTACCTCTCCTGCCATAGCTGCCAGCTCATAATAGGCATCCGCCCGTTTTTTCATGTTTTCATTTGAGGACGATGGCAGGGCTCTGCAAAAAGGGCAAGTGAAAGTAGAAATGCCTTCAGTAGAAATGCCTCCGTTGCTTTGTAAGTGTTGTGCATGACAACAGCCACAGCAGATTGATTTACCACAGCAAGGCATGAAGGTTTGACCCCTTTCAGTGCTAGGTAACGTCATAAGGCAGATTGGGCAATCGTCTGCTTTAGGAGGCTGTTTGAACAGTTCCTCGTCATGTAATTCAGCAGCACGCTTTCTGCACTCCTTCTTGTGCTGTCGGCGATGTGCAATCTGACAGTCTCGTCCACAGTATTTGACGAGCTTGCACGCAGAGCATCTGTTAAGCTTGTCTGCCTCTTCCTCTGACTTGCCGCAGTTGGCACATGATGTGGGCTCTTCGCTCTCCTTCTCTGTGCTCATGGCTGCAGATGGCCTGCTCGCTGCGCCTCTCTGTGACCAAAAGCGTTTCAAATCTCCGATCTGACACAAAGGTAATCATCAAAGTGTTTCATTACTTTTAACCATGTTGTTCCTTAGCATTAAAGACAACCAACCTCTCCTCAACAAAACTCTCACTCATCATGGCCTCCTCCAAAATCGACGACTTCACCACCCCCTTCTTCGCCCACGTAGACGCCAACATCCCCCAATACATCTCTGAACTCTCCACCGCAGTCGGCATCCCCTCCATCTCATCCGATCTACCCAATCATCTACCCGACATCATCCGCATGTTCAAATGGACATGTGACTACATTGCAAAATTAGGCGGAGAGTTCCAACTGCTGCCCAATCCGGTGGGCCAAGACGAAGAGGGGAATGATTTGCCTCCCATATTATTGGCTGAATTCAAAGCCGAAGATAGTTCAAACAATAAAAAGACGGTATGCTGTTATGCTCATTTGGATGTACAGCCCGCCTCCAAAGAAGACGGATGGGATTCCGATCCATTTGTTCTAACCGAACGAGACGACAAGTTGTATGGAAGAGGAGCCACGGATGATAAAGGACCGGCACTCTCGTGGCTTTGGGTGATTGAGGCTCATCGAAAGTTGGGCTTGGGTTTACCGGTGAATGTTAAGTTGATGTTTGAGGGGATGGAAGAGAGTGGATCCGTGGGAATGTTTGAGGCTATACAAATGTTGAGTAAGGAGGGAGAGTTTTTGAGTGATGTTGACTTCTTTTGCATTAGTGATAAGTGAGTGTGTTGATGTGAGATTTTTTTCGTTCTATTTGAACTTGGTTCTGAATGCTCATATCTTGTGCATTTGTTGGAATGCAAACTGATGGCAGCTATTGGATTGGAGAAACAAAGCCCTGTCTCACATATGGCTTGCGTGGATTGGCTGCATTTAGTGTATCTGTTCAATGCTGTGAGCAAGATCTACACAGTGGAGTGATGGGTGGCTCTGTACACGAGGTGAGAGCAGAGTACTTCTCACCAGCAGCTAGATATTTCATCAATAATATGAACCTGACATAAACTTGATTGTTCAAAATAAGGCAATGACCGACTTAGTGCATCTAATGAGTTCATTGGTGGATTCACAAGGCAAAATTACAATCCCTGGAATCATGGACGATGTACTACCTGAAACACCGGAGGAGCAGGCACTCTATGAAACGATTGATTTCAACCTAGAAGAATACAAAGACGCAAGCAAAGTCAAGACAGTTTCAAATAAGTTGTTATTCGACAATAAGAAAGATTTGCTGATGGCAAGATGGAGGTACCCTTCTTTGAGTTTGCATGGTATTGAAGGTGCATTTTCCGGTGCTGGCACCAAAACTGTGATGTGAGTCAATTTCCTGTCAATCACAATCAATCCTACTAGAGAAGTAAGATGGGCTCATTGTTATGTTTGTTGTCTATCAAAGTCCTGCAAAGGTGACCGGCAAATTCTCCATCCGACTCGTGCCCGACCAAAACCCCACACGCATCGGAGAATTAGTAACCCAACATCTCAACAACAAATTTGCCTCACTCAACTCACCCAACAAAGTCGAAGTCAAACTTCAACACGGAGCCAAATCTTGGTTGAGTGATCCCAAACATCCAAACTTTGCCGCAGCAGCCCGTGCTACTGAAAAAGTATATGGTGCAGCTCCAGATTACACGCGTGAAGGTGGCTCTATTCCAATTACATCGGCCTTTGAGGATTATACAAAGATGAATGTTTGCCTTTTGCCCGTGGGCGCATGTGATGATATGGCACACAGCCAGAATGAAAAGTACAACAAGAGGAACCTTGTGAATGGAATCAAAGTGAGTATGAATATCATTTTTTTTTTGCCATTTCTTACTTTTTATGCGTGTCTAAAGGAACTAATTGTTGAACAGGTGCTGGGAGTATATCTTCACGAATTAGGAAGTTTGAAAGGCCCCAAACCATCTTCCTGTCGCTGCGTTGAATTGACTGAAGAAGAACTAATGGAGCCCGGGGCGTTCATGAGAGGATTCAAGTGCAAATGTGTCATGTAATGAGTGAAAAAATGAACACGAGCAACTAATTTGTTAGTTACAATCGATTTCGCTTCCAAATGTCGATACTTGGAGTGAAAAAAGAGGGGCGCAGCTTGTCTATATTTCGGACACAAATCTCACAGAGCAAAATTGGTGCTACAAAAAACTAAACAAATCCATATCAAGCATTCCACAACCCAGAATCAACACATCTCTTCATATGATACTTAGCCTCTTCCTGCGGCATACCCAACAAAGCCTCCTCCAACTTACTCTTCTCCCTACTCTCAAATGCCTCCTGCATACTAACAGGTAAACTCTCAAACACCTCCAACGGATCCAATCCACCCGGTCCTAACCTTTCCTCTAGTGGAATTTGCGATATATCCACCGCATCGCCTCCATTTTCTTTCGCCTCGCGCATACGCTCTTCCTCCATCTCCTTCTTCTTTACCACGGCTCTCTCCTCAACCCTTTTAATAAATCCAGCCACACCTTCCATGAACCCATCGTACATCTCCTTATTATCCATCCGTTGAAAGAACGGCACGATCACATTCCCAGGATGACGTTGCAGGCTCTTGGCCAATTCAGCTATATTCGAAATAATTTGGGATTGACGGGCGACGAGCTTCATCTTTTCGTGAAAACCATTCATTTCGTCTTCGAGTGAGGCGAGAAGGAGGTAGTTGGATGCATTTTCTTGAAGGAGGATATCGCCGTTTTGAAGGAGGAATTCTTTGGATTTGTCCATGGAGGAGATGGACATGAATGTTTCTACGATGTCGGCGTATTTTTCGGTGAATTCGTGATAGGAGAGCATGGATACTGGGACCTTGTCTATTTTGGATTCTGGTTGGGGTTGTGGTTTCGTTGTAGGTTGTGACTTTGCTGCCGGTGCTACTGCTTGTGATGTAGATTTGTCAGTGTCATTGGCGTTGGCCATTTCTTGCGTTGGCACTTCTGACTTCTTTGGCACCTCTTTTTCAGCAGCAGCAGCAGCTTTCAGCTCATCCATCTTCTTCTCCCCCGCCTCCAAATCCCCATCTTTGGGCAATGCGAACCCCGAACTGCTAAACTTACTCTCACCCACATTGGCATTCACAATAGTCCTCTCCTCCACAACATGACACATGTTGTCCACATTCCACTTTTTGTTCTTTTCATAATTGTCAAGCTTGGTTTGATTGTCGGCATTGGATTTTTGGAGAGAGGATAGTTCGGTGCGGAGTCCTTCGAGATCTTCTAGATCATCATCGTCTGAATCGTCAGAGTTGTTGCCGTTGCCGGAGGAGGATTGAGATTTGGAGAGGATTTTGTTGATTTCTTTAATGCGAAGGTTGGCTTTTGCCATCTGCAAATAATGATCAAAGCATAAGTGATGAGGATATCAAACTAAGCAGTGGCAATAAACCAAGAAATCACAGAGAACAAACAAATACGAACCTCTGCCAAAATCTTCTTTTTATCCTGCTCCTCCTTCTCCTCCCTCTCCACACGCGACCGATGCTTCATGCGGAACCAGCTCTCCTTGTCGATGTTGGGATGTACGTCGTCTTCGTCATCGCTTAGCTCGATGTTGTCCCATTTGGAGTAGTCGAATGGCTTGCTCATGACTGCTTGTAGTGTACTGTATGAGTTGGCTAGGTGATTGTCGATCGAGGTCTACGCGAGTTGTTTACGCTGTAGTTTGTGGGGCAGGGCGTGGATAGGGGGCGTAGGTGGCCTTGTGCGGTGGAATTCGATAAAAGTACCCATTATTGATGAATTCAATTCCTCTTACCATTTAACATTTTATATGAAAGATAAAGGTAAGATACACTGGCCCTCAGTCATGAACGTCGTGAACTCGTGAATGCGCCGCCACAAAAGCGAATTCCAAAACTCCATGAGCATGTCAACGTAGGCTAACTTACTGCGTGGAGACTATTAGACAGCCGAGAGACGAAAGTGGGCCACCGACATAGCAGGAGATCTTTGATCCGGCCTCATTACTTAGAAAGAAGCAGCTTGTACGCAAGCAGCAAAGCAACATAAAATGGGCTGGAGAGAAAAGGCCCACCGAGCAAAACGCCTACATCGTCCCACCCTCAAAGATTGGACACGCGATGGATTGGCCGCCACATTTTCCGATTATGCCTCTCCTCTCGTCGAGGGAGAGGATGCCTACTGCTGCTTCCGCCTCGGGACAGCCAATAACAATAATGATGATGTGTCTACTGAAAATAATTCCAATGGAAGTGCACAAGAAATCAAATGGAGCGTTGGAGACTACCATGAGAACAATGGTGCCATAACTGGCAGTGATTTGAATACAAAGATGATTCCAGCAGTGTTGGAAGCGAAAGATACACCTCCTGAATGTTTTCACAGTGAATACGAAGCGAGGTGTATTCCTGTTGTGATTCGTGATGTCCCTTATGGGATCGATTGCGGTCAACAGCAGCAACAGCAGACTAGTTTATACCATGAGAGTGGAGATCAAACTGCAGCAGGGCAGCAGGCTAGTTTACATCGTCATAGTGAACATCAAACTGCAGTAGGTAGATTTCAGGAGGAGAAGAAGGAATGCGATGATGGCCATGTACACGTGAGCCAAGACATGCAAAGTCTAAACCATTCTTCTGCACTCAATAGTCAAGTCAATAGAAACCCAAGCCTCGACAACTCATCTGCGCCATGGCCAGCTGTTACTGCATGGTCTTTTGCTTCGTTATATAACGATGAACAGCTTCGCAATCGAATGTTTAAAGTTGGTGAAGATGATGATGGTTATACTGGTGAGTATGTATTAATTGTTCGTGACTTGTGCATTTTGTCTTCACACCATGTCTCACCGCACACATTATTTGCATCTGACACACTATTTACAACTTCTAATCTACAATATAATCTTCATGTGCTATACAACATTCCAACCCCAAACACGCACAAACAACAGTCAAGATGAAATTACGCCATTTCCTCCGCTACCTCGAATCCAACACGGACGATTCACCCCTCTACATATTCGACGCCACCTTCGACGAAGACCGACATGCCAAACGCCTATTAAAAGATTATACAGTCCCAACCTACTTCAACGAAGATCTCTTCAAACTCGTAGGCGAACGACGTCGACCTCCATACCGTTGGTTCTTGGTGGGTCCCGAACGAAGTGGGACCACGGTACATATTGATCCATTGGGTACTAGTGCTTGGAACACGCTATTGTTCGGGATGAAACGTTGGTTGTTATTTCCTCCGCATGTGCCCAAAAGTGTTGTCAAGGGACGGAGTTTGATCATGAAGGGAGAAGATGATGAGGCTATTCATTATTTTACGACTATTTTACCGAGGATTAAGAGAAAGGCGGCATTGTTGGTAAGGGAGGGTACGGTGGATGGGAGTGGGTATGAAGGATTTGAATGTTGGGAGTTTACGCAGTTTCCTGGAGAGACTGTGTTTATACCTCATGGGTGGTGAGTATGGTGTTTTATTCAACTCTGGTGTACAACATTGCCGTCATGTAATGTCTCACTGATACTCCTTATTTTGAACACTACAGGTGGCATGCAGTCCTGAACATAACTCACACAGTTGGCATCACACAAAACTACTGCTCACGGCGTAACTTTGACGCGGTATGGATGCAAACCCGATCCGGCAGGAAGAAAATGGCGTGCACTTGGCTTCGTCGTTTGAACGAACAATACCCAGACCTTGCAGTGCGTGCACGAGAATTGAATCGACGAGATGGATTTGTAATGTGGGAAGATGACCCGGTGGCAAAACAAAAATGGATGAGGAAAAAGGTTGAAAAGGAGAGGAAGAAGAGAGAAAGTTGTTGAAGCGTCAGGCTCATGGGAAAAAGGATGACGACAGCAGTAGTGGTAGTGTTAAATCGATGGATATTGACAATAGCGAGAGTAAAAGGCTTGCCAAGAAAGAGAAGTGGGGTGAACATCGTACTACTGAAAGGAAAAAAGATGACATGCAGCTTCATTGTGACAATGGTACCAGTGGTGCAAGAGTTGTATCACCTCATTGAGAGACTTGGAAGAGGTTTTGATTTATTGATTAGTTGTGTTCATGTTTGACAATAGATGCTAGCTACTAATGCATGTCTTTCTGTTTCTCGTCTTCAAATGCACGAACTCTGTGACACTTCCTCACCACAGGCTTGTACTTAGCTTGCTGCCTCGCACCACATATTATGTTTGCTTTTAGTGCTAATGCCATAACAACTTCAACTGCAGGTATGAATAGTTGATCTATGTTATGAGCTCTATCCTAATATAAGTATTGAGATTCAACTTATTGCAATCCCTCTGTTAAGAGTAGCAGAAACCATAACGAGGAGAGCCAACTGTACGAGCTGGCTGATGAATCTGCTTCTGACTCTTTGACAACATGAGCCAGCCATGGTGGAAGGGCTTCATCACTTCCTACCGAGTCTTGTGTTTTTGGTGACGTTGGAGCCGTCGTTGATGCAGGCCATTCTTTATCATCTAGCGCTGCGGCAGCATTATTTGAAGACACATCTGGCTGCTTCCGTGACACTGGAGCTTGGGTCAGCGGTACAGGTGCAGACGGAGGATTTGGTCGATTCACTTGGCTACCAGGATTGTCATTGCTTTCACAAACGACCTGATCTGCAAAGTTACACAGTTCCAGCTCACTATCAAAAAGCAAGTCTTCACCACAATCATGGCTTGAGTCACTAACACGTCCATCCTCACACCAGTAGTACTGCCTGTATTCGACAGCATGCAGCAAAAAAAGATGTATAAGCCACGAGTGTAAAGTTAATGTAAGATCAACTGAAGAAACTACTAACCTGCAACCAGGTGCTGCCTCCCAGCCACTTATCCCTTTTGCACACGGTCCATTTTCTTCATCAGGCGAAGAATTTGATTGTTGCTCTCCACTATCGGGCTTATTTGATTGTTGCTCTCCAGGTGCAGGCCCATAACAAAAGTCATTCACAATATCTGCAGTGTTGCATTCGGATATAACTTTGTCAAATTTCATCCCTCCGGGACATGTGCTAATAGGACCTGCTAACCCATCCATGCACTCCCAATACTCAAAACAATCCAATGACAGCCATCCTGTATAGGTTGGTGGACAGAGAGTTCCTTCGGCATCACTGGAAGCTACAGGCTTTGAAACAACGGGCTGGTATGTTGGTACTGACAATGGAACTGTTTGATTCTCCGCAGATGATGCATCACAGTTAAAGGGGAAGCAGGCTGTACCGGTGGGACATGGCCCCGAATTGCATTCTTGCGCAGTTGAACACGATGCTGGTAACTCTTCCATGTTTGTTGCACAATAAAGTTGTTGTGTGGGTTCTTCGTCAGTTGGTTCCGGAACAGAATCGTTACAGGTGAATGGGAAGCAGTATGTACCAGATGGACAATCGCCTGGGTTGCATCCTTGTGCCGTAGCACAAATTTCTTCTAATTCCTCCATTGTTGTAGCACAATAAAACCTCTCTGAGCTAATTGAGACTGGAGAATTACTTTCAAGTTGCAATACTGGTGATAATGTCGATTCAACAGGAGTTGATGAAGGACCGGCAGTCATTTCAGCCTCCAACAATACTAAAGAAGGAACTGGTGTGGGCACAGAAGTAACTTCGTTTATTGGCGCATCGCCGCACAGCCTATCACCCCAACAATATGTACCTGCCGGACAGTCGGGCTCGCCGTCATTGCACGTGGTAGCGGTAGCACATGTTGCTGCAAGATCTTCTAAACTCTTGGCGCAGTAGTTTTGGGTTATCCCAATGTTACTTTCAGCTAAAGATACCGGAGATGATGTAACATCAGAAGTTGGTGAAGTGATTGGAGATGATGATGTGGTGCCATCTGTTGCTGTTATTGTCTCATCCGAATCAATCTCCGTAGGACACGGTGTGTAACCAAAACAACTCATTCCATCGGGGCATTCTGATGGAGAACCACTCCGGCATCGTTTGGAGCACGATGTTGCTGCATCTGCACGATCCACTCCACAAAAGAAGGTGTTTTTGATGTCAAATGCCCCACTACTTGCGCTTTCATCAGTGTTATCACTAATAGGAGCAGCAGATGTGAAAGAAGAAGCCGGACCTGCAGATTCAACCACACTTATTGTTGGTATTGCCGACTCAGGAGCTGGCGAGGGCGGTATCGACATGCCAGTGTCATCAAATTCTGTATCTTCCACGTCAGTATCAGATCCACAATCTGTGACCATGTAACATTTCAGGTCACCAGGACAAAGGCCTCCGGGACAAGCATTTCCCTCAATGCCACAGTTCACTGCTGCATCTTGTTGAGTTTCACCACAGTAAAGTTTTGAACCAGTGCTTGCGCCACCGTCGACTTCTGACCAGTCTTCTTCATCATCGGTGTTTTCATCCACATCCAACCCGCTGCTATCTGTGGCAGACCAATCGTTTTCATTATCAAGCCACTCTTCCGATTGATCTTCAGTTTCCAAAGCTGTAACATCAGCTGTAAAACCTTCTCCAGAGTCACTTGTTCCTGAATCTGATTCATCCAATGCAGTAACAAAAAATGTTGGTGGTTCAGTTGACCTCCTAACGCGAGGAGAGCCATCTTCTTCAAACAAGACTTCGAGTACCTTACTGAAGTTCTCTGACCTTTCATAACCTCCATCGAGCTGCCCCGATCCATTTGGACACGGGGGATTATGACAGCCTCTATTGACAATACCAGAAACTGCATCTATGAAAGATGTGTCTTGCATGCCACCACTGACAAATGCTTTGAGATTGTCTAAATAATTCCAACCACTGTCATATGGCTGTACACTTTTCATCCAGTAGAAGAATCCAGCTATCCATTTAAGTTCTTTATGATCTTCACGAGAGCAAATAAGTCCTGGGTCTTTGCAAAAGTCCAAGTCTGGGTATCTTGCTTCTCTACCTTCATCTGCAGCTCGTTTGCCTATATTTTAGTATTAGATGTGAGTGTTGATTCGTACAAGAATCTATTGAGGAGTAAAAGCACCAAATAGCTCACCAACTGGAAAAAACGATGACACGTGGTTTACAAAGATCATTAGTATATTGCTATTGATGAGTCTGTTGTTGCATTCAAGATGTAAACACTTACTGTAGTAGTTCAATATCCCGAAGTTGCAAATGCCAGTAGTTTGAATCACTCCTCTACCCCACCAGCTACAAGTAAGTAGCAAACATGTGGTTGTGGATTAGTATGAGTACAGTGCGTATGCTGTATCTTAGTCTGATCAATGGCAGGAACTTACCAGCAGCCTTCTACATCAGTTCTATTGTTTCTATTCTCCACAGGTTCACTATTGTCATATCTACCACCTTTCTGACCTGGATAATCTGGGCAGTACTCAGGTGGATCTTTCCAAGGAAAATCACATTGAAATCCGTAGTCCCAATAGCCAGTAAATGGATACTTGGTCTTTGGTCCACAAAACAATGGTCCAGGAGCACCATACCACATGGCAGTAGTCGACGCTTTCAACTCCATGTTCGGATCAACTTCACACTGCATGTGCTCCATCCCTTCCGGACATACATAATCCTGATAACTCTGCTCCAATTGGCCACATGCATTCGATAACGGGTACTTGTTGTCGATAATGTCCCAATTATTCTCATCACAAGCATTGTACTTGATTGTTTCTTTCATACTCTGAGCCAAAAATGCTGCCAAGTTCACCAAACCAACCTTGACACCCTCTACTCCTGCCACATCATCTCCCAAGTAAAATTTGTACTCGCCCACTCCTTCGAGATACATCAATTGCAATGCTTTGAGCAGTGTGTCATATCTGTACACTGTGGATGGTAGCCATCCTCCCTCAAAGCCTGACTCGTACAAGAGTATCTTGTTATTGATATCATGCTGAGCATTATCTAATGCATCTTCAATGCCAACATTAGAAGACGGACTCCTCGTATTGGGAGGCAAAGTCGGCGACGGCGTCGTGGGCTCAATACGAGGAGTGGGTGGCACAGTCGGCGGTCGAGTAGGACGCTGTGTCGGCAACGCCGTAGTTTCGCAGGATACATTTTCTTCAAAGTCGCAGAGGGAGAGTTCTTCGTTGAAGAGCGTGCCTTCTTGGCATGCCATGCCTTCTCCGGATTGGACGCCGTTGCTGCAGATTATGTAGGAGATGCAGCCGGGGCCGGCTACAAAGCCTGAGAAGGAATCAGGGCACCAGTTGAATGTTGTATTGGTGTCTTCGGAGGATGTGTGTTGGATGGTGCAGGAGAGGATGAACAGTAGAATAGATATGTGTGATGGTCTAGGCCGTTTCATGATTGCAAATATCTTGTGTATCAGATAAGTAATCGACAGTGTCGATACAGATGATGAATGAGTGAATGTCAGCCTGAAAGGCAACATGCAGTTGATGCAATCATCAGAAATGATTATGCAAAGAATGAACCGACTGTGGGCTTTGCCAATCGTATCACAAGCCTTCACAAGCTCTAGGATAAGAGGGGAGAGGGAGGCTGATCTGGATCTTTA
The DNA here is from genome assembly GCA_036939935.1 of Cyclotella atomus. Classification (NCBI taxonomy): domain Eukaryota; phylum Bacillariophyta; class Thalassiosirophyceae; order Thalassiosirales; family Thalassiosiraceae; genus Cyclotella; species Cyclotella atomus. The sequence continues at coordinate 11,832 of JALLPI010000008.1, read as the reverse complement.
CCTTTAAAGATCATTAAAGATAAATGGGCAGATAATACAAAATGCTTCCTTGAATAAAGGTGCAGCTAGCGCCGGCACCTCGTACCTCTTTTCAATTCAAATAGTTGTTGCCTACGCGTGCGCATTTCATCTTCATCCAGAGAGATCTCGGTTGCCGCCGCGAGAGACGATTTGGTTTCAAATGGGCCTACACACGAAATGTGAAATGTTCATGTGAATGTGCCATCCAGTAAAACGTTTCATATGTGAAATGTGAGAGTGCTGTTTTTTGTCGTGTGAGCTTTGGGCTGGCGGACGAATGCTTTTGTCGCTTGCTCATTATTTCACACTGCGCGAGATTTATAAACGACTACTCTTAACCATGAGCACCAAAATCTATGGCATCAATCAAGCAGCCACCCAAGGCCGACGACTGTCCAATTTGTTTCCTATTGTTACCTAGCATGAACAGCGGAAATGCGTTCATGGCGTGCTGCGGTAAATTCATCTGTGCTGGCTGTATGTGTGCCTGGCGTAAGAAAGGTCGTAATAGTTTTACTTGTCCCCACTGTAGAGCAGAAATGCCCAAAAACCGTGGAAGAGACATTAAGCTACTAAACAAACGTGTGGAATCAAATGATGGCAATGCCATGTCCGTCCTTGATGACGTAGTGAAAGATCGAGCCAAGGGGATGAAGCTGTTGCTGCGTGCAAGCGAGCTCGGTTCAGTCTTTGCGAATACTGAACTTGCTATCATGTACAAAAAAGGGAAGTATGTAGCTTGATATTACGAGAAGATGATTCATTACTTGGAACTAGCCGCCATGGGTGGCAGTGCAGAGCCGCGATACTATCTACTAGGCTATCTCGAGATACGCTTGGGTAGCAAAAGTGATCGAGCGATCAAGCACTGGCTGTTGGCATGCGAAGGTGGCCACCCAGCCGCCCTAGAAAGCATTAAATGTTGCTTCATGAAACGAACTGCAACCAAGGATGATTATGAGAAAGCTCTTCGGTCATACCAACAGTACTTGGAGGATATAAAAAGTGTTGAGAGGGATGAAGCTTTTGCGTATGGTGAAAGCGACAAATATTTGTTAAGTGCAGACGATTACAAAGACGGTCTCAAAGATCTTTTCGAGGTATAGATTTGATGATAAGCGCTTGAGCAGTGATGAAGTGATATTTTCACCATTGTATATCCATCGTCAAATATGGTATGTTGCTGTGTTTCACTAGCAATTAACATAAAAGTCAGTCAAATATAGTCATTACATCTGCAAGCAATGCAAGTACTTGTTTTATTGATAGATTGTATCACTTCTTCATACTGATTTGCGACGTAGTACAATTGAATGGTGAAAAGTGGTAAGAAAAATAAAATTGCAATATAATGATGAAGACAGCGTGTATTTGCTCAACTCGGAGGACCTCAAAGATGATTTGCAGTTGTGTATGCTTCAAGCGTGACCGATGACAGATATGTACAGCTTGTAAACACTCTCGGTGCAATAGATACATGGCATCATATGAAATTATAGCCTACTGCTTCTACAGTACGCAAAACATTGCCTCAACGTGATCTTAAACTACAACTATTTATCTTTAGCTTTTATTTGGGCTGTGCCATACAATATATCATCATCGATTCTCCACAGCTGCAAATGCTTTGGCCAAAGCAGTAACATCATTGCATCCATCACTAATGCGTGTCTTTCTCGTAATTATCGCATTCCGAGCCAAAGGACCCGCCGCAGCATCACCATTCATCGAAGCCAACAACTCGGAATGATTGACGGGAAAGCCAGAGTACGAAGCCTGCAACACACCTGGGAGAGAGTAGTACATGAAGGCGTCGGTATGCTTGAGAGCCTTGAATTCTTCCAATGTTAACGTTGAGAGGTCGAGCTCTTTTTTGCGAGATGGTCGAAACGTGGGCATTATAAAGGTTCCATTACCATCGTGGCCATGGTTTTGTTCGTTAGGATTCGATTGATGGCTCATCACGTTTCAGATAAGAGAGAGAGATGCAGTTTGAATCAGTGCAGCGATGGATAGATGAAAGGTCTCTAACTTTAACCGTGTATCGGATGTGAAAAGGAAATGAGAAAAGGATTCTGACTTACTTTTGATGCTTGATGTTTTGATGCGTATTTATGTTGAGATTGCAGACAGTCCTGATGACCACAACCTACGAGTCATTGCATGAAGTCCCGGCACCAAAAGTCTCGTGGAGACATCAATCAACCGCAACCAATCAGGGCTGGTCCAAATGAAAATTTTGGACTCCCGAATAGTGGGGTTGCTGTTGACAGCCCTGCCAAGTCGTCTCCATTCAGTCCAATTAGCGTAAAATTTAGGGTGGAAGAATCTGCTAACATCTTCCCCATTTTGCTCGTTTGTGACAAAATCATTGTATGAGGAATGTGACAAAATTACCCCTCCGCTAAACCTAATCATATTAACCATATCAATTTCTTCACACACTGAAATTTCTTCAATGGGAGGGGCATTTCTTTCCACCGTACGGCATGCCCGTTCTAGTACTTTCACAGGACGTTTGAACAGAAAACAACAGATCTGGCAATACCTATCCGGTACTGCGTCTTCTTCCGTTGATGTATATTCCCAAAAACAGCAACATATGCCATCATTAACATCGGTCGTTACTCCGTCTTGCTGGCTTCGCCGAATCCAGAAGTATACGGCAGTGGAGGCTGCGAGGATGGCAGCAACAATTGCGACTAGAATGCCTTCCTCCGTCATTTCGACTTCTCAATTGAAGAACGCAACAATGGAGGATTTTAGAGACGAGATGTCGGGAGGGAGGAGGGAGGAGCTATTAGGTATGGTAGTGGCAAGAAAAGACGAAAGAAAGGAAAGAAAAAACTTGCAGCGCGAAGCACGAAGCGCTGCTTAGAAGGAGCCATGTCACAATGTGAAGAGAGTGATGCAAGATTTTCTTATAGTATTAAGGTATCACCACTCATCATCTAGGTAGGTTGGTAGTTGGCATACGTAGTTGGCTTTTTAGAACAGTTCATACACAAGGCTTGTCTCAGCAAAAGGACTCTCTGTGTTAGCATTCCAACCAACAATTAAATTACGAAATGTATTTGCAGCGCCAGTGTGTATTGATATTGATATTGATATTGTAAAGAGGAGTATTTTACGAGTTTTTAGCACTTAATTCAAAGAGTTCAAGTTGTTGATACATGCAGTAGATTACAAATACGTTCACATCAGTACTTACTAGATTTAGTTTATTTGGAGATTGTTTTGTCATTGACAGCTATCATGTCGTGTTATTATATTATAAACTTCAATACAGCATGCTTTATCATTGATTATTGTTGAATGACTTTGGCTTATGCAGTTTCTCTTCTATACCCTTTGCTTTTGCTTTGATGATTTGAAACATCCGATCTCATCCGATTTCGCTTATTGTTGAGTTGAATTGTGATACACCAGACTCAAGGCCAGTCTCATGTATCCTGTGATTATAAATAATACAGCAGGATCAGGAGTTCGGGAGTTGGTTGTGGATGGCACGTAAAACATTCCAACTTCCAACCATAATTTGTGTTCATCACAAGACACGAACCACCCCATCCTGATCCACTACTGCTATCACCACCAATATCATCGTCAGAGAAATCACCGACAAAAGCAGAAGCCCCAACAATGCATCAACACTTCCAGATGCATCAATGCCATCGACTTGTTCCCTGTCAGTGCATTGCTAATGACTACCAAATATGCCTCAAGATCCTCCGACGGCTTGATCAGTTGGCTATATTCGCTAGGAAACTTTCCTTCAAACCTTGCAGTTTGACCACAGCCTTTTAAGTTGACAGCACTGGCCACCTCTTGCTTCAACAAATCAAAGCTGTCTTCGTCATGTGCCGGTCGATCTGAATCTTTTCCACCGCTGCTGCCATCACTGTTGTCATCGCCCCCTTTAGCCCAGCATCAATGTCACCGCCGACATTCGAAGCATCCGCATTCACGGCATATGGTGTCAGCATCACCACTGTTTGCTGCTGCCGTTTCAGGTCAAGGGGTTCTTGATCCGTAGCACCAGCTGCTGCGGGTGCACTGAAATAGCCACATACCGCCGATGGTACGGCTATTGCTCTTTAGCTTTTGAGCTTTAGTTCTCTTCGATTCATAGACCATCATTGTTCGTTCGTTCAATCGTTCGGTTTGGTAGTCAAATTGAAGAGAGAGAGAAGAGGCGGGAAAGATATTATTAACTTCGTTGTCAATACCCACTTTTCTGCAAATGCTTTGGTGGGGCCAAGATGTCAGCCAAGACGTCAGCTTGATAATAATTACTAGCTTTACAATGTAAGTTATCTAGTGATATAAGGCGCGCCCACTTTTGCCAAGATGTCAAGATACCAACACCAAGATGTCGTCGCTCCCTCCGGCTTAAATTTACTTGGCAATCCTGATTGTTCTTCCATCACATCTCTTTGGAGTTTGGGTCCAAGTTTGATAGCTCACGTGCCGTAATCGGTGTTTGCGTAGCTTTCACGTTTTGCACGTGCACTAACCAAACTGTTGGCTACAACCGGCACCAGCACATCAGATAGTTAATCTTAACCCAAAGATAATCCGATAGACTTGCGTAGATTTCCTTTGAGAGCTGCATTCGTCTGATCCCCATATCTGTGACTGCCTTGGCTTTGGTGTCTTTGTGACGTCAGACATTCTGTCTTCTACTAACCTCCCTGTCGAGATGATCATCACGTTAGGAACTAATAGAAAAAAGGTGGATTTTAATGGGAAAAAATTTGGTGGCAAGATCAAGACAAGATGGCAGAAGAAGAAAATGATGAAGAGGAATTGGACAGCAAAGACGAGATCGAAAGGCTGCTCAGGGAGGAGTACGGTCAAGACAAGCGTGGAAGATGAAGATATAGCCACAGCCAGTGCTGGCTCTCAACCGATACATACAGGCTCTGAAAATTGATCTGGATTTCCATTTTGGCGGCGTTGACAGTGATGAAGATGAAAGTGATGATGGGATTAATGTAGATGAAAAAGACAAAATCGATTCATTTATCAAGCTCATATTTGTGGTTCTGCTGCCTTTGTTTCGATTCAACAATATTATCCAGTTTTTTGACTTGGTGGTGTGCAAATGGGATTCTCGTGTGTTTGCAAGTGGTGTCAATGATATGATACTTGCTAGTCAGTCACTGAAGTCAATTCGTCTGCATTTCAAATTGGACCGGAAGATTCTAACTGGATCCGCATTAGTAAAAAGACAACTGCAACATCTATCATTGACTGTAGTAGAGAAGCTTGCATTGGCATCCAAAATTTGCTCTCAGATGAGCAGTGGGGTTTGCAGTCATTGACTCTGGGAGATATTCACAAAGAGCCTTCTGTGTTGTTGTTTCAGGAAATAATCTGTGGCCTATCAAGCAACCAGTTGGTCAAGTGCCTCAGTCTGGATGAAACAATATCCATCGAATGTGTCATTGATTCACTGCGGCATGAGAAGTTCAGTACAATCGAAGAGGTCAAACTCGTGGGATGGGATAGTGACATGAAATTCCCTTCTTTACATACATTGGGTCGTCAGATGCCCAATCTCAAAAGTCTCCACCTTGATGGATTTGGGATGACAGGAATTGTACGAGAAACACAATTTACTGCTGGGTCTTACATCACTTCACTTGGAGCATCGATGCAACAATCCAATCCAATCACACGCTTGAGTCTGCATTCATACCCAACTATTGTCGCGGCAAAGATGTTCCAATTCCCATTCACAGCATTCTCTGTATAAATCGAAATAGAAATTAACAAGCAGTGATTCGCGAGAAGATACTTAGGAACCACAACCTCTATCAGGTGAACTTTGTCCCAGCATCACTGCCTCTAGTATTTTCTTGGCTAGGAGGTGCCAATGTCGAAAATAATGCACTGGGTCTGTCTCAACTATTTCGAATACTTCGTGCTGTGCCTCACATGATTAGAAAAAGGATGATGAAACTCGTGGAGTAAAGCGCAAGGAATTGAGTGCTGATTGAATATGTAGACAAATAATATATGTTATGCACCAACCAGTTGAACAATAAGTATATCAAGTCACCTCTCTAAATCGCTCTCTACTAATGATGATTAACTACATTAATAAATATCTCACGCACTTGACCCATTGCCAAATCACCACTTTTGCCACCATTCAGCAGCAACCCTTTGATTTTCTTTCTGTATCCTTCTCTCTCAACCCATTCATCGTATTCACTCAACAATTTGGCAGTCTTTTCATCCTCTTCCAGCACAGCCTCAGCCATCATTCTCTTCCCATCACCAGACTCTCCACGTCTCAAGAAGGTAAAACCATTCAACCACGTAACACTTCTCGGTTGGAAACGATCCAAATCCTTCTTCATGCATTGAAATTCAAATGATGGTAGTAACTCATTTTCCAGTGCGTCCATTGGGATATTGGATAGTTGTAAGAATTCCATGATGCGAAGTACCTCAGTGCGTAAGTTGTTCTTCATTCGTTCATAGGATAGTAACAGTAATGGACTTTCCTCGGCACCATTACTGCATTTTTTTGATGCTGTTGTTGCGTTTTTGTCACCACAAGCATAATGATTGTCACCAAACCCCTCCGCAAACGAAAGTAAATGATGCAATGCCGAACCAAAGGCTACATTCCCATCCATCCAATCTTTGGCAAAGGTGCAAAAGTCATGTTCGTAACGTCCTTCACTTTGATTGGATAGATGATGATAGAAAGATGAACATACATCGAGTAGATTGCGTGTAATGTAGATGAATTTACCGCAGTCTGGTCGTTTGGTCTGGAGATTGTTGGTGCCACTGCTGGAAGAATTTTTGGGAAGCATATCCCAACGTAGATGGGTGTTGAACACTCTTTTATTCAATTTACCGTGATTCGTTTGGATGGATTTTGTTAGAGAATTGGTTGCATGGTCCCAGTGTGCATCTATTTCAAAGAAGGGCGCGTATTCGGACACGTGGTTGTAATTCAAGTCTGGCTCGCTGCCGATGCCGCTGCTGCTGGTTTTAGCATATCGTCTCTCAGCCAACAGTAGAGATAGAACAATATGCTGAGTCCACGTTGTACCTGCAGAGACGAAATCACCAAAAACGAGAGTACAAATAAGGCTGACGTTAGATCTAGGTTAGATAGTACATCTGCGCACCAAAAGATGCCAATGCAGGGTTCACTCTATCTTGCCTGACTTTGGATACGAGCAAATGAAAACGTCAGACGGGTACAATGACAAAGATCTGCACGCTTCAATCGTTGTTAGAGATGATATGGGGAGCAAGGGCATCGGCGGGTAGTCCGTCATGTTAGCAAATTGGCAAGCATCAGTAGTCTCAGCCCAAAATAGCTGATTTTAAAACTGAAAGGTACGATAGTTTTGACGGAGTGACTCGTTATGATATGCAACGATGAAAATGAACTGGTCGTTACATCGGTGGATGTGCTACTGCAGCAGAGGTAGCTCATTATCCCCATACATCGCATCGTCAGCTGCAGCTTCGTTGCTTTCGTTTCGCATATCAGCTCAGCCGCAAAGCTCGCATGGTGCAATCAGAGATCCGACCATATGGCACCTGATTACCAAGCCGGCTACCCAATCATTTCGATCTCAATTGGCCGATTCTCCTCAAGACATACAGCGAGTCCGCGTGAAAGAAGCACAAGCCGAAGGGGCATTGATACAGGTGACTATATCAGCATCGACGATCTACTGAGAGCCTCATGTAATGAATTGAATTTGGGTAGATTTTTGCCAACTGTACCAGTGTGGATTAAAATATCTCCGCTGATGCTTGAACGATCAACTGGTAATGTCGAAAACAACCCGCAGCTCGAGCAGCAAGATCTCACAACAGTCATTCTACCGATGGCAAAGACTGTAAAAGAGGCAAAGCGGAGAAGAAAACTGAATAGCTATCATCGTGCATTTGGCAAAGTGCTGTTAGGTGAAGACTCCGGTCCGCTGGAGGACATATTTGATATCTGTGCAATCACTGCTAACAGAATCTTGCCATATTATGATGCAAGGCATATATCAAATCTCACATGTGCCTATGCTTTGATAGGATATGACCCAAAGCTTGACAATCAGACTCGGCTTTGAAATATCGACGACGAATCCATTGGTTTTACTGAAGAGTTCAACGAACAAGATATATCCAAAATGGTTTGGGCTTTTGCCACATTGAATGTTGAGCACCCATCTCCATTTCAATCAGTTGGTGATTGTATAGAAGAACTGGATAGTTTCGAATCATTCAAACCCCAAGAACTTTCAAACATTGTCTGGGCATATGCATCGCTTGATATAGCACATTCTGCCCTGTTTGAAAAAGTCGGTACTTACTTTCATCACTCAGGTGGCTTGAAATCATTCAATCCTCAAGCACTCTCCAACATTGTCTGGGCATATGCAACTGCCGGAGTGCAACATCCTGGATTGTTTGAGAAAATTGGTGATCACGTTTATCAATTACACAACCTCAAAGCATTCACACCGCAGGCTCTGTCTAACACGGTCTGGGCATTTGCAGCTGCTGGAATGCAACATCCTGCTCTGTTTGAGAAAATTGGTGATCACGTTTACCAATCAGACAACCTCAATGCATTCAAACCACAAGAGCTCTCAAACACTGTCTGGGCTTTTGCTACAGCTGGAGTGCAACATACTGCTCTGTTTTAGAAAGTTGGCGATCACATTCACCAATTGGGCAACATCAAAACGTTCACACCACATGCTCTTGTAAACAATGTCTGAGCATATGCTCCTGCAAATGAGCTAAGATCAGATTTGTTTGAGAAGATCGACATTGCTGTAGCAAGTCGAGGAAACTTTCAATCATTCATTGAACAAGCTCTTGCCTACTTAACTTGGGCATATGCTGCTGATAGTGCGTATGCGCCAAAGATATTCAATGTCAACTTCACTCGAGCACTTCTCAAACAACAACATCAATTTATCGCAGAGGTTTTGCGCCAACTTTATCAGTGGCATCTTTGGCAAACTAAAGAGCTTTCGCACGCTGGCCTTCCTGAAGAACTGCGAGAGCAGTGCTATAAAGCATTTTCTGCGGTTGATGCTACTGTTTCTCGCCTTCAAAATGATGTTGTACAAATCGATGGACCTAAATCCAGTTGAAGAGTATATTGCTCGAAGTGGATACTCAATCGATGCATTGGTCGAAGTTGATGGTAGAAGTATAGGCATCGAGGTGGATGGGCCATCCCATTATATCAAAAGGAAGCCAACTGCAACGACTATGTTGAAGCGCTGACAAATCACAGCAATCGACAAGATTCCACTAGTATCTGTGCCATATTGGGAATGGGATAAACTTGGAAAGGATCGCGTCAAGAAGCAGCAGTACTTGAGATCATTGATTGGGATCTAATGCCATTGCATATTAATATTGGACTCTAATGGAACAGCAGCATCTAAGAGAAACTAGACAAGGACAAAATGACATGGATGTTCACATTGTGTAATGTTGCAGAAAACCTTTGATGTCACCATCATCAGCCAATTTTACAACACATCATTTCAACAGAAACTTTGTTCTGTTTCAGTTACATGATTTACCCTTGAAAATATCTGGACATGACATTTGTTTATACTTATGCATTTATATAAATACCTGTCACTAAAATGCTATGTACAACCCACAAGTCAGTTGGATGTTTGTCAGTCAGAACAGAAAGCTGTTACCAAGTCAATGTATGGATGATTCTCTGCCAGTGCAGTAGATCGCCATTGTGCCAAAGTGTCATTTGAATGCTTTTCAGCCGGAGCTTCATTTGCAAGTTTCTGGGCCAAAGTGTCTGGGCCAAAGTGTAGTCATTCTTTAGATGTTAAGACCTCATTGTGTTGCCTCTGTTTAGTAATGAACCAAGTGCAGCCTCTGGAGAACATAAGAAAGCCAATTGTCAATACCAAGAACATAATGGTCAGCTACGGACAACCCACAAAGCTTCAATGATACATGTATGGAAGCTGATCACAATAGTCAGCCATGGCAACAGCCTCTATTGAGTTGCAAAAGAGAGACAATATCTAAAGAAATTGATGATCATGGATCATGGTCATCTGGGTCCTAACACTAAGATTGAGAATAGGTTAAATCAAAAAGCTACTTATACCCTTAAGTTAGAAGTTAGCAATATCGGAATCCAAAAAAACTCAAAAAGCAAAAGCTAGGATTTTGAAATCTAAAAAACTCAGATAGCGAAAGCTAGGATTTTGAAATCCTGAAAAACTCAGGTACGTCAGAGTTGAGCTGAAATCGGCCCAATACGGATTAGCTTTAAAGCTAGCTTTTTAAAATAGTATATCTTACACGCAATCAAGGATCTCGTGTGTACTACAATAGTTCGGAATAGATCTTCTTAGTAGTAAGTAAGCAAGTAAGAAGTGAGTTCATATTTACTTGTCATCTCATTGTCTACATCATAACTATATCCTTATGGCACCAATTGCTCAATATCAACATAAATATCAACATGTAATTACTCCACGACTTCAAGTGTTAGGTTTTCGAGGACTTTTTGCATTGGATATTCTGATGCTGCTACAATGAAATGAAAACTGTGAGATAAGTAGATGGTTGATTTTGATTGTTGCATCACTACACTGAAACTAAAGCCATTTCATATTGCAGGCTTTCTGAGCTTTGCGGTGACGACTCTCATCATATGGTCAGCAGAGGAATGTGATAGAGTGGATATGCCATCAATAGACAAGCAAGTGAAACAATTGATGGTGGGCAAAGCGAAGAATGACCAGGATTCCTAGTAGTGCGGGAATTCCGAGAAGAAGTTTGATTAATATCCTAAAAGTACATGAGCACCAAAAAATCATCTAACTTTTTTCAAACGCCGGTCTCTTTAGTTTACCTATCTACTTGTTCAAAAAATTCTTCTAATGGCAGTGCAACACTAGCCGAGTGGGAAGGGGAAGCATTTTGACAATGGCAAGAGGGAGGGTGATGCAAATCAAAAGTTTTGATGAAAAGTAAAAGAAGGAATTGTGAAAAAAGGAATTCCTTTAAAGGAAGGGTGATTTTTTTGTTATTTTTCCTTTTTGCACTCTTGGGGAAATTGAAAAATCTTTTCTTTCCCTTTTTGCACTCTTGGGGAAATAAAAATAGAAAATTTCTTACTTTTCTTTTTTGCACTTTTCAGGAAATCTAATTCCTTACTTTTACTTTTTGCACTTTCACACTATATGACACACTTCTTTCCTTTAAGTATTAGGCATAGAAAATTCAAGAATAATAATGCAATAGTGCAACGCCCCCAGGAAACCATCAAAAGCCTCACAAAACCAACAAATCCGATGATGAAAACAAACAACACAAAGCTCTCCCATCCTTTGTTTATCTGGTAGCTGCGCCAGTCTCCACCTATAGCACCGCCGGTGCACTCACTTTTTTCGGTTTACCCACTCATTGATTTGCCATTCAGTATATACACAATCCCTCTCCCATTGAGAGCTTTTGCAAACTTGGGATGTGTCCTTGATACAAATAACAAACAAGCCACTATCAATACAACAAGAAACCCAAGGCTGGAGTTATTATTATTGCTTTGATTGCTCACTTCTTTTATCACAATAATGGGAGATGCCGCCAAAACGAATCTATTCTCTGACGACCGGAACAGCAACAAAAACAAGAAGAGGATGAAGACTATAGGTGGCAAATTCTGTCAGAATTCCGGTCGGAATTTTGATTCGATACCTGATTCCAGATTTTTTGGGGCCGGCATGTTACAATTGAGGTTTTGCCGCTCCGCCAGTTTTGGAATGCCGC